>APFE030702312.1:203752-300431 GCA_000404065.3 Pinus taeda
ACTTTACATCATTATTACAAAATAAGGGAATTACATAAGAGTTTTTTTTTCTCTGAAAACTATCTTATAGTTTTCACTATATTAGAATAAGAGAATTACATAAGAGTTTTTTTGTCCGAAAACTATCTTCACTATATGAGGCTCGTGGGTAGACGAAATCTCTATGTCGAATGTCGCATTCTTGGAGCCATAATTTACCTGCATTCAACAAAGACCAATAAGACAACACATGGAAAGATTTGTAGAGAAAAAAAAAAGTGTGATACTTGGAAGTGGGTAGTGACACTATAACCAACCATATTTTTTTATTAGTTGTTCTTCAAACATATGTTCACACCTCAGCTTCATGGTGAAATTTATAATAATTTTATTCACTCACATTTCAAATGGGAGAATTTTAAATAAATCCCTTACCTATATATAGCTTCATCTTTAACCTCGTGCGTTTGAAATAACAAAACAATAACTTATATTGTAATGTTTTAAAATTTGATGGGGAATTTGCTATTATTGATTTTAAGTGTAAATACATGCAAATTTTATTTGATTGAAAAGTTCATCTTAATTATCTTCTATCTTTTCTTTGCACATTATTTTTAAATATTATTTAAAAATATATCAATAGAAAACATTCACATTGCTATTAACTTTCATTTTAAGTGGTGTCACTTTGTTAATTAGAAGTATCCACATAAAATCAAAAATATATATGATTTTGTTAATTAGAAGTATTCACATAAAATCAAAAATAACGGCTGTCTCGATGTACAACAAAGACCATAGGTATTGGCAAGTAGATATCATGATTATATAAGGCAAATCATTGGCGACACATACATACTATGGAAATGGAAACAAACATAACATAAGAAAACTATAAAACATAAGAGCCCAAAATAGAAACATGGATAGTAGAAGAACAAATGTAGGATCATTCATCAAGAATGATCACTGGATGGTCTGGAGACCAATTTCCATTGGCCATGTTGACTGGTGTAGCATCAATGATCGCTTCACCATTCAGAGGCGCTATGGAGTCAGTGTTTGAATTTGAATTGACGTAGCACTCTATTTTTTTCAGCAAAACTGCGATGTCAACCATATCAAATCTAATATCCTGCATTATGCGTTTGAGGTCCTCCTAACCCACAAACAACTTGTAATTATCAACTTGTTTATCCCTCAACACCATGTGGAGCCGAGAGGCCAGGAAATATAGCTAACGCTTTTGCCATTTACCTTGGTCTGGTACCCACTCTTTTCCTTTCACAGACCTCAAAATTAGAATGATGCCATTTTTTACCAAATTCTCTGGCCTCCAAGGATCAAATTTCCTGTTAAACCTCTAGAGGCACAACATCATAAAAAAAATCCAGTGACTCCTAACTAAAAAGACGATGTTGTTTAGATGAGGACGCCACAAATGGGCCTCCCCTTCTATTGATGAGTCGTTGTCGTGGTGTCATTGAACAAAAGAAATTGCAATAAAACTTGATCAACAAAACTCAGGACAACCCACAATCAAAATTACGATGAACGATTGGGTTAGGCCGAGACAGAAAACCCTCAATTCCCAAAAGACTAGACACAACTAGAGAAGAGAAAGACCTAGTGCAATCATCATCCACAAACCCATAACAATGAAAATGCCAACCAAACATGACTCTATACCGAATAGGACTTTGAACCATAGAAAATTCCTCCTCTTGGGACATTGTAACTACACCCTGATCAATTCAAAAACTCACAGTGTTAAAACCAAATTGAAAATAAACCATTGTACCAGACACTGACCACCAAGAATGGGCAATTGAAAGATAAGCCAGAAGGTTCGAGGTATTGCAAGTCAGCTGATGGGAGTACCACTACCAACTCAAACGAAGGGTCAGAGGAGGAGTAATGTAGAAATCACACAAAATACATTTGATGGCCTCTTGTGACCCTACAACCATGTCGATGGCAATGATAGAGTGGAGAATACAAAGAGGAAATCGCTCCAAATAACCACCACTTGTAAGTATATCCCTCAACAAAGCTCGAAATGGGATGTATCACAAAAAAAACATAACTACACAACCTGAAATGATATTATATACAATTAAAAAACCTAGACAGACCGCATCTCCTCCCTAGGCCCGAGTAGACCGTCAAGTACCTACTCAACCTGGTTTAGGACGAAAATGATCACAATTTGTGAAATAAGGTTACCACACAGAACACACTTTGCCAATGCATACCATGAAAGAGTTAGAATGGTTTGGCACCACCCTACAGACATTGATTCTCGCCACCACCCTACGTGTTAAGTAGGGCCTGTATATAACAAGACCAACGAGGCAAGGTTAAACCATGAACCAGAACAAAGCCTTTGGCATTTATTCACCATACACCAAGTGTTAAACCCCATCCTATGCTTTTCTTGACCAAAAACACCTATAATTAGTGTATCATAAATGCATGTCGATTGTCTGGCAGGGAAAATCCACCATATCTTCAATCTCCCACAACCCTACTCCTCCATGTCAACTTTGAAAACCTTAATTACCTATTCGATGGTGTTCTCAGAACCCACTACTTTGTACAATAATCTTGTGAAAACAATGTAAACTTTGAAACGAGAACTGACACGATTATTATTTTTTTGAGGTAGCAAAAAAATCAATCGATTTTCAAAAGTGTTGATTCATAATACATCTTTTTTTTTAGCATATTCTTGACACTTTAAATTTTTTTATGTATCAATTATCAACATTTTTTTTAAATGTTAGTGATTTTCATGTTGTTTTGAAAAGTGTTGATGCAACATCAACCATTTCTTTTATAGGGTTTATTTTCAACACTTTAAATTTTCTAATGTATTAATTCTGGATAATTTTTTTAAATATTGGTGATTTTCATGCGGATTTTGAAAAGCATCAACATTTTTTTTTAAGACATATTTTTGACGCTTTAAATTTTCTTATGTCTTAAGTATGCACAATTTTCTTTTTAAATGTTGATTATTTAACTATTTTTTAAGTTGTCTTATTCATCTTCTTGTTTTTCGTCCTAACATGTTTGTTTTTCAAAAGTTTTCTAAACATGTGATTTTTGTTTTTCTTTGCAATGTTTTTTTGTAATGAAATTTATTTTTTATTGCAAAATAAAAAAAATTAATAGCATTAATATTTTGAGCTTAGGATTTTTTTTTATATATTTATATATCGCTAATTAATACTTCAAATACACATAAAATAATTGTCGCTAAAAATAATAATTTTAAACATTGGACAAAAAATATACATTTTGCATATCTTTTCGCTAAAAATGACATGTTAAATAAATAAAATTTTTGAAATTTTTTTTGGAAAACTAGGAAAATTTATGATATTTTATGAATTTATAATTAAAAATTAATCAATTTGTTTTTTTTTTAAAAAAAAAATGTTAAGATAAAAATTTAAGTAAAAAAATAGAAAAACAAATAAATAAAATGAAATAAAACATACAATCAAAAAATAAAAATAAAAACCTTTAAAAACAAAAATTAAAAACATTAAATAATAAATAATAATAATAATAAAATGCCATTAAATCTTTGAAAAAAAGAGTTGAAAAATTAAAAATAATAAAAGAATTAAAAAAAAAAAACATTAAAAAAAATTGGAAAACAAACACTAAAAAAATTAACTTTAAAAAATAATAACTATATATATAAAACAATAAAGAAAAACATATAAAAAATTTAAAAAATAAAAACATATAAAAAGATTTAAAGAAATAAAAAAAACTAAAAATTATGCCCAAATGGGGCGAGGGTGCAAGAGGCCCGATTCTAAGAATCAAGTCTCTCTCGACCTAGGTTCGTTTGGTCGCTGGTTGGGCGGGGGGGGGCGAGGTTGCGTGGTCACAGCCAATCAGGCCTCCCCCGCTCTAAGCTCGTTTGGTCATCAGGTGGGTGGGGGACAGGGCTGCGACCACACACACCATAACGACCAGACGAGCCCAAGGCAGGGGGGCCCACCACCCTGGGCTCGTCTAACCACCAGGGTGGGCGAGGTTTTGTACAAAATCAGGCCTCCCCCTAACCTGGGCCCGTCTGGCCACCGGGGTGGGCAGTGTCACGCCCCTATCCTAGCGGTGGTCTTTCAACCGCACATAGGCAGGTGTGGTACCGCTACCCACTTTCTTTTCACCAACACTTATGAGTATGGAATATGCCTAACCAATCAATACTTAGTTATTTTCTTCAATTCTTCTAAGCATGATCATTACACAGTGGAAATAAACATTCACATCACCATCATATCATTCATATGTATGCACAGTGGAAATACTTTCTTTTAAATGGGAGGGGAAACTCCCAAGTTATAGAGTCTGCCCAATAATATAATAGTTCAATAATCTTACAAGTACAAGTGCAATTCAACTTTTGCTAGAAACTCCAAATTTCCCTTCAACAAAGCTTCTCAAAAACATGTAGTTCACTTGCTTTGTGTCGGGTCGCCCACCTCACTAGGTTAGGTCGCCCTCGTTTAGCAGAGACCACCGTAGCACAGGTCGTTCAGGGTTGCCCAGCTCGTCATGCAGGGTCAACCAATGCTGTCATGCAGAACCACCCAGTTGGTCATTCAACAATGCCCGCAGGTCGAGTCGTTCAGCAGCGCCCAACCCAGTCGCGTATTTCAGCAACGCCCGTGGGTCGGGTCATCCAGCAGCGCCCGTGGGTCGGATCATTCAGTAGCGCCCATCTCAGTCACGTCATTCAACAACGTCCATGGGTCGGGTCTCCCAGCACGTTCGGGTCACTTGTTCAGCGGCGCCCATCGCAGCTCTTGCGCCCATTTCCTCCTGTTTGCTTCCTTTCATAGTTCGCCCACCTCTCCATGTACGCCTTCCCATGCCCTTCCACGGCTCGCCCTTTCACTTCAGAAATATTGGCTCGACCACTTCGGCCCTTTGTCCACCTGCACCTTTTCCTAGCCTTATTACCTTCTCCTTGTGCTCGCCCACGTGCCTTGATTGCTCGAACTTGCTTGAGATGACTTGATACTCTTTCTCAAGTCGCCTTCCTCTTCTTATAGTCGTCATCCAAGTGTTTAAGTGGGTCGGCCTACCTCCATGCCGACCACTCGTCCCACACAAAACATCCATCAACTCATCGGCCCAACCGGTATGGGTCCACTTCCAAACGTCAACTCGCCTAAGCGTCCTCCTCCATATGTCAGCCCAACCTCCAATTGACTCACTGTACAAACCCGTCACGACGCCCCCACACTTAGCTGAATTACTTTTAGTTTTTTTGACTCTCCTGTGGCTCGTCTGCATGCGCTCACTCGAGCGCCCGACACACGGGTCGCCCTGACGTGCTCTTCCATCTCGTCCACACCATCACACATTCCACTGGGGCACATTTAACTGAACACTCCCACTCGTCGCATCGCGTCGGGCGTGCTCGCCCATCGCCTTTAACCGAACTTGTGCAATCGTCGCATAAAACCGACTCGTTGCACATAACTGAAGATGACTTATCCCCATCACATAAAACTGACTCAGGCGCCGGTCGCACACATGGCGTTCCCAACTCGTCTCGGGGCCTGACATCCTCCACCACTCTAGAAATGTTATCGCCCTTGACAACACCATCTTAACAAAACATGTTGTCAAGACATCCATATATATATGCGAGCATCCAAATAGCTCCGTCTATGACTTGCTCCATGCAATCGATCTGCCAAACTCTACAAGAATTCATGTGCTAGTACCCCTCATGTTGATTATTAGTTAGGTAGTTAATCCAACCATGCATCGCCTCCACAAGAACACATTCTCCCTACATCATCATGACTCATCCCTGCATATTGTTGCCAATCATGCCCATCTCACCCCAAGGTCTGGTCAAAATATAGGAGACTCACTGCCATGAGAAACTAACAATGAGCCTCATCTCCATGTCAGCCTAAGAAGAGAGGGATGAAGTGGAGGTTGGAGGCTCTCCCTCTTCCTCAACTAATAGCTCAATCCATATGTCTAGATCTTCCTCCTCCAGTCTCTGTATGTATGCTTCTCGACGAATCTCGGGTCTAGCATCTCCATCTTCTTCCACTGCCTCTAGTTTGCCTGATCGATCCAAGATACTATCAGACAATGCTCTAATCACCTGTGATTTCTCCATAAGTTTTGCCTTCGTACAAGACAACCTCTTATAGACTTCTTCATCTCACTTGACTTCCTCCAAATTCATCACTGTCAATTTACATTCGGTTGTCGTAGCCCCTCTGGTTGGTACACCAATGGGATCATCATCACACCTATCGTAAATGTAAAAATTCTTCAAGTGTGGCACCATCATAGCTTCAAACTATTTCATAAATTCCATACCCAATACAGCTTCATAGTCATATATCCACACAATTGTGAAGTCAACTTTTCCAGTCGATTCACCTATGCTCACATCCACTTTCTCTTCTATACCAATCATTGAATCTAGCGGAGATTTCACTGCTTTCAACTGTGCTTGAGCTGGTATAAACCTCAACGTAATCTTCCTCACATTTTCTTCCCTTATGAAGCTATGAGTCACACCACTATCCACCAGAGTGAGTACAGTGCCTTGCCTAATCTTCATCTCTACATACTCCAACTTGTTCCTTTCAGGATCTCGCCATGAGATTGCTTTTGTAGCTACTACAACTCCTAGAATTTGCATCACTCCAACAAATGGTTATTCTTTATTCTTCTTCACATCGACTTGTGCTACTACTTCCACTTTCGGCCTTGAAGGACAATTCTTCACCATAGATGAACCCTTCACAAATCTAACACTTCAAAGGCTTCTTCATCTTTGACTTGTCATCCGATCTCGAAGGCTCTCCTTTCATAGTCTTTTCTTTCTGTTTATATGTCTTCTTCTTTCTCTCTTCGGTTCCTTCATCATAATGTTCTACCAAGCGATCAACTACTGCAAATTCTTCCTCTATTGTCTTGTTTTTCTACCTCTTCACCTCATTGCATGCCCAAGGTTTCAACCCTATGATGAAATTGAACTCCTTGTCCTTTTCTGCCATATTAGTTAACTCCAAGATCGCACTTGAGAACTATCATTGATATGCTTGTAAGCTTCCTATTTTCTTCATGCATTTAATATTCGTCCTCGCATCCGAAGTCTCATCTTGTGGGCTAAAATGAGTCTGTAAAGCTTTCTTCATGTCATCCCAAGAAGATATTTCCTCAGCATCACCATTGGCAATCTGGTCCATCTTTCTTCGCCACCACATCTTATCATAGTTCGTCAAGAATTGAGCAGCTACCTTGACTTTGGCCTCATCATCAGGTATACCCAAACGCTTCAAGTATTGCTCCATATCCCATAAGAAATTTCCAAGAGCTTTCGCACTCCTCATCCCATCATAAGATTCGGGTTCTTTGACCTTCACATGGGCAAATCCTCCAATAGAACCTTGCCCAACTGCTTTCTTCAAAAAAACTATCCGGTTTCGAGCATCGCCAAGCTCCTTCTGCAACTTTGAGATTTCTGCCAAACGTTGATCTCTCGCAGTTCCAATGTCCTTGACTTCTCTCTCTGTTTGTGTATAAATTCATTTAGTATGATCGTATCGGATTTTGAGGTCTTCAAATTCTTCCTTCAACCTCATGTACCCATCCCGAAATTCAACATTCTTGGCCTTCATCGAAGCCACTTTGAAGCTAATTCCTCCATTTTGTCCAATACTCTATCCATGAAAATTGTTATGGAATCCCTTCTAGATTCCCCCGTCATAAATTGAGTTTCTTCTACTTGATTAGCCATCAGCTTCGCTTGTGACCTAGTAAAGACCATACACTTCTTTTATTGTTCAACTTGGCCCTTCACTTGCCCCTGTCGAACTCTCCAAAGCCCTGCGGAAAGTATGAATTGTCACCAAGAGATATCAACTGTTACGAAGTATCTTCCTTACTTCGTTTTCCAAATTTGCTCCAATACAAACTATCATGCCCTTATCCTAGCGGTGGTCTTTTAATCGCACATAGGCAGGTGCGACACCACTACCCACTTTCTTTTCACCAATACTTATGAGTACGGAATACGCCTAACCCTTCAATACTTAATTATTTTATTCAATTCTTCTAAGAATTATTGTTACACAGCGGAAATAAACATTCACATTATCATCATATCATTCATATGTATGCACAATGGAAATACTTTCTTTTAAATAAGAGGGGAAACTCCCAAGTTATAGAGTCTACCCAATAATATAATAGTCCAGTAATCTTACAAGTACAAGTGCAATTCAACCTTTGCTCGAAACTCCAAATTTCCCTTCAACAAAGCTTCTCAAAAACCCGTAGTTCACCTGCTTTGTGTCGAGTTGCCCACGTCACTAGGTTGGGTCGCCCTCATTCAACAATGCCCACTACAGCACAGGTCATTTAGGGTTGCCCAACTTGTCATGGAGGGTCACCGAACGCTGTCATGCAGAACTGCCCAGTCAGTCATCGAGTAGTGCCTGCGGGTCGGGTCGTTTAGCAGCGCCTAACCCAGTCGTGTCGTTCAGCAGTGCCCAGCTTGGTCGTGTCGTTCACTAACACCCGTGGGTCGGGTCGCTTGTTTAGGGCCACCGCAGCTCATGCACCCATTTCCTCCTGCCTGCGCCCTTCCATAGTTCGCCTGCCTCTCCGTGTATGCCTGCCCGCACCCTTTCGCAGCTCACTCTTTCACTTTAGAAATCTTAGCTCCGCCGCTTCGACCCTTTGTCCACTTGTGCCTTCACCTAGCCTTATTTCCTTCTCCTCTTTCTCGCCCAAGTGCCTTGATTGCTCGAACTTGTTTGAGATGACTTGCTACTTTTTCTCAAGTCATCTTCCTCTTCTTATAGCCATCATTCAAGTGTTTAAGTGGGTTGGCCTACCTCCAGGCCAACCACTTGTCCCACACAAAACGTCCATTTCTCGCCCAAGCGTCCTCCTCCGCACATCGGCCCAACCTCCAGTCAACTCAACGTATAAACTTGTCATGGTACCCCCACACTTACTTGAATTAATTTTTGATTTTTTGACTCTCATGTGGCTCATCCACACTGTCACACATTCCACCAGGGCGCATTTAACCGAATGCTCCCACTCGTCGCATCTCATCGGGCGTGCTCGCCCGCCGCCTTTAACTGAACTCGTGCAATCGTCGAATAAAACCGACTCGTTGCACATAACAGAAGATGGGTTCTCCCTGTCACATAAAACCGACTCGGACATTTGTTGCACACATGGCGCACCCAACTCGTCTTGAGGCCTAACAAGCAGGGCTGCATACAATGCAGCTCTGCACCCCTGCCCACCCAACGACCAAATGGGCCTAGGGAGCAAGGAGGCTCAATTCTTAATATCAAGCCTCCCCCCCAGGGGATGTCTAGCCGCTGGGGTGGGCAGGGGCCAAGACTGCGTGGTCCAAGCCCTATCCCCCACCCACCCAAACGGCCAAATAAGCCTAGAGAAAGGGGAAGCCCGATTCTCATAATCGAACTTCCTTGCCTTGACCCTAATTTTTTTATGTTTGATTATTATTATTATATTTTTTCATATTTATTTTTTATTTTACCAAATACCACAAATACAACAACATACAACACCCACATTTAACATTTTTGGCCTAACACGTTGCACCCAAAAAAATAACTTGGGACATTCCCAAAACCGACCTGGCATTGGCTACCAAAACTCTTTGCATGATACTCATTAGTTACCTACAACTCATTTCCCAGAAAAACCACCTGCCCGAAATCAACGATAATTTGTCGTCAATTGAACACCCCCATCGAGAAAGGTCAAGTTGGAATATCAATATGGTGTACCATATACCACTTATTTTAAGAAATGGACATTAGTGCATGTAGGACAAATTTCAAGGGATAAATATAGCATTAAAAATAACGGAGTATGTCATTTTGTTTAAAGCTTGAAATGACGCATAATAAGCTGTTCACAAGTCATGCTTGGTGAGTATCTTGTCCATTTCCCATCTATTTACGGGAACAGTGTAAAGATTCTAAAATTCTAAAATATGTTGGAAGTTATGATATAACATGAACATGATTTTACACTTTTATGTTTTTATATTTAAAGCGTGAACATATGATTGGAGGTGATGAACTTTATATAGTGATATAAAGTTCCATCCCCTACGTACGTACAAAATGTATGTTCACGTGAAATATTCCATAAAACTCATCTCCAAAAAGGCATTTAAAAACTTTAACAAAGAGATTCTCGAGAAAAGGCCAAAAAATCAAAAGCGTTTTCAACTTTTTAAACGCATTTTTGGGAATTATCATCATATTATACTTCAATGTTTGAAAAACACACAGAAGATGCAATAACAAAAGGAAAAAACTAAACTATCATAATTTTTTTAATTAAAAAATTGTTTTTATTATTTCTTTGTTTAATTATTATATGTTTTGGAATCTTTAGTTGAGGTTAAAAAAATTGGTCGAATTGTGGTCTTTGTTGTTTAAAATGGGTTTTTGACTATAGATATCGATTCAACACCTTGAAAAACCCTTGGGCACTCGAATTATAAAAAGTTCACAACTCAAACTAATTCTAACAAATCCTTTCCAAATTCTATGCAAATTAAACAGAAAAATATTTCAAAAAAAATACTATAGACTATGACATTTTTAAATGCCTTTGTGGACAATGCAATGATTCATTAATTTTATGGAATATTTCACATGAAGATTTTGTACGTAGGGGATGGAACATTTTTTTCAAGAAGAAAAAACAACCTTTATATTAAATAAAAGTTTGTTTAAATATGCCTACTTGTCTATAATCACCCACAAATGACTACCACGACAAGTGTATAGCTTTCAATATCAAGTCATAACAGAATCATTACATATAAAACATGCTATTATAAAAATTCTCTAAATCATCCAAATATTATAACCCCTATCAACTAATAACCAAAAAATACTAAAAATAGTCTCCAAGACAGTGTCCATATCAGTAGCATCATATCAGAGTAAGCCTTTCAAAATATAAAAGTCTTCCACAATGGTAGGAACAAGTTATTTATAGTATATTTTACATGTCATCTAGCTAATGTCATTTTGGAAATTTGTAAATACAATCTCCCCCAGCTGGTGTCTATGGCCAATTTTGGAAAGTGTGTCTTCCATTCCATTTTGTTCCCTATACATGTGTGTGAAGGACACCTCTTGAAATAGACCCATCATAACCCTGGTCCTCTACATCCAATTTGTGGGTAAAGGAGGCTCGAAATGGTCTGAGTCAATGCCTAATCGATGACAGCCTTCGAATCCCCAAAGAAACCAAAGTCTCAATAGACAACCTTTGAACACAAAATAAAACCCCCCAAAGGGAAATGACCTTTGCCCATGTATTGGATCCCCACCCACTATTCCAACAAAAGTGGTAATAATGTCCAGGCCTTATAACTATGTATGCCCCACAGCCACACATATTCATACAAGACGCCCCATCAAAGAATCCAATAGGAAATATGTGCCAAATATCTATGGACAAGATGTTCTTCGATGGTCTCTTGATAACACTAGCCCATTTTATTTATTGTATGCAACAATCTTTAAGAAAGTAAGCTTTATACCTTATATGCAATTTTCAAATATATATACATTCCAAAATATCCATATACCCTTGAATATATATCCATATGGGGCCTCTATTATAACAATTTGCAATATATATCCATATGGGGCCTCTATTATAACAATTTGCCTTTTAATTGATAGATAAAATGAAAGTTTTCCCTTGTAAATGAAAAAATAACTTATTTTACTTTTCGTATTTACATTTATCATAATAACATTGATGTACCTACATATATATGATGCCTCGTATTCCTGTCTTATAAAATATAGAAAGTAAATCCCACCCAAGCCTGCACATTCATATGAGGATGTTTTGCGTGAAGTTTTATATAAATTATGCCCTCTCAGACATGTCAAATGAAGAAACTTTATATGCAATATAAAGTCAAAGTTTAATGGAACTAGCATCCCGAGTATTAATATAAAATGAAGAAACATATCATACTATATAGCATAAAACTTTACAAGATGTCATTAAAACGATAAGTATAACCTGTAATATCACATAAAAGTTGATAGGATATAACATCAATGTTTTCTTTTAATTTTTATGTTTGGTTTTTAAAGTAAAATTAGAATATTCATATATATTTTTAACAATAATATATATAGGTAGTTATTATTATTAGTTATTGGCTTGTCATTTGGGAAACTAGATTAGAAGTATAAGTTCAAAATTTCATAATTGTTAATTTGAGAGGTTATATGATAATTTTTCAGTATAAAAAAAAGGTTAGGAAATAAACTAAACCATAAGTTGATAGACATGACAATAATAGTGTCATTATAAAAACATTGCATGAAATATTTGGTTCACTTGGTTATAATTTAGTTGGAGAGTCCACTTTGTTCAGTGGCCATGGCTCAATGTCATTGTCCGAGGAAGAGAAGTCGAGGTTTGCCGAATTCTTGGCTAGGAATGAGACTTTCTTGCTAAATGTGTCCACTTTATCCATTAGTTATGTCATGCATATTCTCATTTCTTGTTGAGTATCAAATATATTAGTAAGAACCTTGCCCATGAGAGTTTTGATATGCCAATGCATACTAATGTCCTGGAATAGGAGGAGAACCAAGCTTTAGAAGAGTTTCCCACATCAGGAAACCAAACCCTAATATCCCATTTAATTTGTTGATCTGAAATGTATCTTATTACTTGTCTTACTCATTCTTCAACATCCAAAATCGCTCTTTGGAATGCTTCAAGGATGATATCCTTATATTTATCCATAGTCGCTACCTAAGCCTAGGGATGATTGATAGAGGAGGGGGAAGGGTTCGTGGCAGCCATAGGGCCACAACGACCTCTCCTGCCTCCCAACTAAGATGTGGAGATACATCATCTAGTCGTTAAAGGAGAGACACATAGGCAAAGAAAACCAAGGTTGAGAACACAAAGAGGGAGGGAGAGGATGACATCAAAGAAGAGGTTGAGCATAGAGGGAGAGGAGAAACCAAGGGAGCCCTTGAAAAATGAAAAAAAAAAAAGATAAGAGGCCAATGAAGAAAGGAGAGGAAAAGCCAACTCAGACTTATATAAGTTAGGTAGAAAGCGGCCTGTGTGGCAAACGGAAATACATATAGGAAAAACACTCATAGGGGGAACATCTCAAATCTCCCAAAAGCTACAGTTTTAAATAAGGTGTTTATTTTTCCAAGCGAGGTTCTAGAGAGGTGATCCTTTTATTTCCCTCTCTAGTTTTATTAGTTGATTCTCTTCTATTTATGGAGTATATTTTTACTTCCATATTTTAATCGACAAATATCCTTTGTTTTTGAGCCATCTCCACCAAGATTTAACACCTAGAGCATGGTTGAGGGTTTTAGGAATTCTCAGTGCCAAACCTCCTAGAATCTTTCATTTGCATGGATTTTCCCAGGCTATAAAGGCCCATTTATTTTCTTGTTTTGATTCCCCCCGATCGCCCATAGGAAAGTTCTATGCATGTTTCTTATTTTTTGAAGGATGGCTTTAGGGGAAGCTAGGGAAAAGAAAAGGTAAACAAGGATAGCTTGGAGTATTTATTTGAGCAAGGTAAGCCTACTAGCTAGATTAAGAGTTCTAAAGGTCCAAAAAGAGAGTTTTTTTCCATGTTTTGTAGGAGCTCTTCCCATACTTCAATCCTAAGAGGATTTCTGACTAGTCCCAAGATATTTGAACAAAAGGGAGGTCCTTTGTATATTCAATAATCAAGAAATGTTGACTTAAATGGCTACAAGGGTGTTAAAAAGAAGAGTTATGATTTCGTAAGGTTAATATTAGTGTCCGAAGCAGTAGAAAAGTCATTCAGGATGGTTTTGAACCTTTTTGCTTCCCTAACAGTTGGTTGGCCCATGAGTAGGGTGCCATCTATAGACAGCTAGTGAGTAGAGCATGAGTTGGAATTTACAATAGGTAATCCTTTAGATGGCCATGCAAGGAAACCAATTTTACTTCTATCCTTGAGCCTTCCACCATGAGAAGGAAGATATAAGGAGAGATGGTGATCTGAACATAAATAGGAATGCAACAACTTACAGATATAATCATAAACATAAAGATGCAGTAGAAAAAAATTCATTTCATTAATAGAAAATTATTGAACTATGCTTATAAACATAATGGAAATAAGATAACTTGGGCAATGGTAGCTTATATCTGAGAAGATATGTGGCGGATACATACCTCTTAAATGTGTTACAATGAGGCTCAAGGGCCTATTTATTATTGGAAAACATGAGAAAACCCTAAACAACCAAAACCGTAACCCCAATAGATGTAACACCAAAAGTTTGTGGGCCTCGTTTGGGTTAGTTGGGCAGCCAACTTCCTGAGGTCATAACTTGGTCATATTATCTCTGTTTGGTGTGTATGATACCTTGTTGGAAAGGTCTCACCGAGTGCTACAGGTTTCACTGTAGGCCCCTACTTATGGCTATGGGCTTGCTATAGACCCAAAAAAAAGGTCGTTTAGGGGGTCAAAACTACTCTGGAAGTTTAGGACCCGAAAAACTACTAAAAAAAGTGAATGTTGAAATGAACAAGGAAACAGATGAAACTGACTAGGGGTTCTAGGTGGAATATGTGGGTGGCCACCAATATCCACCTGGATCATTCCTCCCTCCTTAGGAAGCAATGGCGCCCACTACGTGTAGAGCCTCCATGAGGTGAGGATTTTTTTTTTGAACCTGGTCCCTAGTGAACCACTTGCCCTAGTGAAGGAGTTGGTGTGCTTTGACAACTCAATATAATTGTATCCTCTGTTGGCGAGTGTTATTGATCTATGTGTCCATGATCTGATCATTTGTGGTTTGTTTCATGCAGTCTAGGTTGAGCTCTGTTGGTGTGAGTTGTTATTCAATGTCATTTGTGTTCAACAATGGTGTAAAGTATGGCCAAAGGCGATCTACATTGAACATTAGGTGCAAACCAAGGAATGATGGCATGTTGAGCTCGAAGACATTGTCATCGACACCCTTGGTGATGGTGTATGGCCCATATCGGAACAGGCGAAGCTTGTGGTGGGGTCCAACAAGGTGATCCTTCTGCAAATGTAGCCAAACTTTGTCACCCTCCTGGAACTTGTGCGGCACTCGATGTTGATCATGGTGCTGCTTGTACTTAGCATTAGCGTTGTCCAATATATCATGGACCTGTTGGCGGCTTTTTTGAATGTGCTCAATGAAGTTGTTAGCCCTTTTAGCTTCGGACTGAACGTGACCCGAATCTACCTAAGTGGTTGCAAATGGTATGGCCACATCAATGGGGCATAATGACTGAAATCCCAACCCTACCTGAAAGGGGATGTGGCATGTTTAGCTTTGAGAGCTCTGTTGTAGCTATGTTGGACATAGGGGATACTTTCATCCCACATGCATGGATGCTTCGAGTTGTACATGCGTAAAATGTGTACGATGATCCTGTTGACAACCTCTATTTGGTCATCAATTTGGGGATGGAAAGTCATGGACTTTGTAAGTTTTGTATCCAACATCGACCAGAGACTTGACAAAAATGCACTCAGGAATCCGTTGTCTTGATCTGAGAAAATGGACTGTGGGATCCCAAAGTGTACCCACACTCGCTCAATGAAGAGCTTAGCATTGGCCTCCGTTGTGATACTTTTCTTGCAGGCCACCATGATGGCCATCTTAGAGAATCGGTCGACGACCACAAAAACGCAATCGTTGTCATGCTTAGTAGAAGGAAGGCCCAATATGTAATCCATGGAGACATATTCCCAAGGTTCGCTAGGAGTAGGTAGAGGAGTATACATGCCTTTCTTCTTGATGGTTGTTTTGGTAATGGTGCAGGCAATGTAGGATCTAATGTACTTCCCAACATCCTGGCGAAGTTTCGGCCAATAAAAATACTTCTACAATACCGCCACTATTTTCTCTAGTCTGAAATGTCCAACGACCCAACTGTAGTGTGCCTCCCAAATCACCTTGGCATTCTCACTTGAAGGAACACATATGTGTCCCAGGTGGCATAACAGTACATCCTGAAGGTGAAAATTTGGAACTTTCTTCCCTTTCAGGAGTGTCTGGTATATGTTGTTGAATTCTAGATCGCTCTTGTAAAGATGTGGCCACCCCGATGTCTCGTGCCCACAGGAGTCGAGCATGGTGATTAGCGCCATGACCGGTGGTCGGCTGAGGGAATCAACGATGTTATTGGTGATGCCCTTCTTATATTTAATGTTCAAATGGAACTGTTGTAGATAGGTGGACCATTTCGGATGGTGATCATTTTGAAACTTCCTTTGTGTCTGTATGAACTATAGAGATCACTGGTTTGTGTGGATGATTGTTTCCTTCCTCGGAATGTAATGCTTCCATTGATGGTAGGCCTGCACAATGCAATACATTTATTTGTCCTAAGTGGGGTACTTTTGGACTGTTTCTAAAAGTGTATAACTGTGGTAAGCCGATGGATGCCCATGCTGAGTAAGATCCGCACCAATATCATAGTCAGAGGCATTTATCTCAATCTCAAATGGTTGTTGCAAGTTTGGTAATGTGAGCACTAGTGCAGAACGAAGGCAATTATTCAACTCAGAGAATGTTTTTTGTTGGGTTTCCGACCAAAAAAACTTTTCTTTCACTCCGCCCTTGGTGAGTTGACTTAAAGTCTAAGTGATATGAGAGAACCCCAACACGAACCTATGGTAGAAATTGGCAAGGCCCAAAAAGTTGCGTAGCTCTGTTAGTGGTTGGGGCTGGCCAATCCCAAATGAAATGTATCTTGGATGGGTCCACATGTACACCATGCTCATCAATGATTTATCCCAGATATTGAACATGGGTCAGGCAAAAGGTTCATTTCTCTAAGTTAGCACACAATTTGTGTTGTTGCAGGGTTTGAAGGACCTGTCGAATATGATGGAGGTGCTCTTCCCAACTATCGCTGAAGATCAAGATGTCATCTAAATACACCACCATGAATGCATTGGTGAAGGGTTGCAAGATGTCATCCATCAGTTTCATGAAGGTTGCAGGGGCGTTTTTCAATCCGAATGGCACGACCAACCATTCAAAAAGGCCCTACTTGTATTTCAAGGCAGTCTTCCACACATCGGAGGGTTCAATAGGCACCTGGTGATAAATTGACTTCAAGTCAATCTTGTTGAAATATTTGGCCCCTTTGATCTAGTCGAGAAGGTCATCAATCTGCGGGATTGGGTACCTATTATGGGCAATGGTCTTGTTCAATGCCTAATAGTCAATACAGAAACTCTAGGTCACATCCTTCTTCTGTACCAATACAATCGGGCTCCCACAAGGTGATGATCTTGGCCTAATGTACCCTTTCTGCAATAGTTCCTAAATTTTCCTCTTGATCTCATCATTCTCTAGAACAAAGTGTCAATAATTCATTCCATCGGGTAGTGGCGCACCAAGGGTCAAATCGATGGAGTGCTTGACCTGACAGTGTAAAGGCACCCCTATGGGTGAGACAAATATATCTATACTCCTCCATGACCTTTTCCATCTGTTGTTGCTGTGCAGAGGATCCCTGCCTGGAATTCATGGCCATAACCTTCTTCTTGGCCTTGGGGAAAATCATAAGGAAAAAGATTTCCTGGTCTGGGAAATGATCTCACTACATTTCTTTGCAGTGATCAAATAGATGGCGGTAGGCGAGGCTACCACTGGCATCCTGTACAACTTATTAGCCAAAGTAATAATCACAAAGTGAGGTCTAGACTCATATAAAACATGTTGCTTCCACAAGTATGGTTGTCCTAACAATACATCACAAACTTCAAGAGGAGCAACGTCACACAATACCTCGTCCGTGAAGGGCTTGATTTTGTAGGGAAGGAAACAATGTTGGATGATGCAAAGATATCGTCCTTTGCGAAGCCACCCGATGGTGTATGACTGTGGATGCGTTGTAGCCTTTATGACCAACCGCTTCATGACCTCTGTTGAAATGAGGTTCTTTTGGCTCCCGCTGTCGACAATGAACTGCAACAGAGAACCCTTCACCCACATCTGTGAGTGGAAGAGTTGTTCCCCCTCCTTTGGATCTTCAAGCTCAATATTTTGTATCTTGGTGGTGGCCACAGTGGCACTAGGCTTTGCATCAATGGTCTGCTTCCCTTTGTTAGTTCCCTTATCGAGTTTTGATTCAGAGTCGAAACCTACGTCTAATTCGGAAACCTTCAGCTCAGCCGCTAGTGATTGCTTGGCCTGAAACTCACTTGTATTGTGAGTGGAGCTCTTATGAAACTCACACCATTTTCCTTGTCCTTCTTCATCTTCACGATGTTTTTATTTTCTTGCGACTTCGATGAGTTGTCCTGGGTAGCCTCGCCTTGGCTTGTTCCTTTGTTCTATGGTTTGGGGGTGCCTTTTCCTTGCTTTGGATTTGCAGATCCAAAGTCCCACTTCTTTTGTTTAAACTTCTGCTCAATCTTGACAGCGTATAGATACACCATGCCAAGTGAGGAAATGTCCAAGAATTCCATCTCGTCCTAGATGTACTTGTGTAGAAAGTCATGGTACTTGAGCACCAAATGCCGCTTAGTATCCTTGATATCGACTTTCATGTGAAGGGTATGGAAAATATTTGTGAACTCTGGCACATCTTGGTCCCTTCCCTGTCGTAGCATGGTCCACTTTATCTATTTGTCTTCATATCTCCCGACAAGGTAATATTGTTCCTTGATCGCGTCTCGGAAATAATTCCAAGTAGGTGCGGTTGAAAACAATGAGGGTTCACTCTCGTCCATTTGTTCATAGTAGGTTTCTCACCAGTCCTTGACGTGTGGGGCGACTTTGAGAAGTGAAAAAGTAATATTTTCTCGATTGGAAAAGTCATGAACTGAAAAATATCCTTCCAACAGATTTAACTATCTATTTATGACATTTGCATCTATCAGGCCTTCGAATATGGGAATGTTGAAGTTAACTTGTACCTTAAAAGGAGTGGCGCCTCTAGAGTGGTTTCTAGATGAAGATGCATCACCTGTGGGTAGTTGTCGAAGGATCTGGGCAAAGTTATCCATCACTGTGTCCCTTTGTCACTCGAGGGATTCCTCGAGCAAAATTTTGAAAGGATATCCCACCCCCTCGTCTTTATTTTCTTCCACCATTGGAGGTCATCGGGTTTTACGAGGCTGATCTTGTAATGGTTTAACTAGATCAAGCCCTAACTCTTTATACCCTGACCTCATTGGGGACATGCAACGAAAAACAGAGAAAGAGTAGACCACTCTAATACCACTGATTCAAACTTAAACAGGAACGCAACAACTTACAGATATAATCATAAACACAAAGATGCAGTAGAAAAACACTTCATTCCATTAATATAAAAATATTGAACTATGCTTACAAACAAAATGGAAATAAGATAGCTCAAGCAATGGTATATTATCTCTGAGAAGAGATGTGGTGGCTACATGCCTCTAAACTGTGTTACAATGAGGCTCAAGGGCATATTTATTATTGGAAAACATGAGAAAACCCTAAACAACCAAAACCCTAACCCTAGGAGATGTAACACCAAGAGTTTGTGTACCCCGTTGGGGTTAGTTGCGCAACCAACTTCCCGGGGTCGTAACTTGGTCATATTATCTCTGTTTGGCATGTGCGATAACTTGTTGGAAAGGTCTCGCCGAGTACTGCAGGTTTCATCGCAAGTCCTTGCCCACAACCATAGGCCTGTCGCAGACCCCTAATAACACCGTTTAAGGGGTCAAAACTGCTTCGGAAGTTCGGGACCCAAAAAAACTTCTAAAAATAGTAAATGTTGAAATGAACAAGGAAACATATGAAACTAATTGGGGGGTCAAGGTGGACTAGGCGGGTGGCCACCAATATCCACTTGGATCATATGGGGTCACCTTGTCTTATGCCTCAGGATGGAAAAAAAAGTGGGGGAGGGGGAAACATTAACAATAATGGAGAAGAAATTTTTCATGATCATCTTCATAACCCAGAGTGTCCATATTTCATCAAAATTGTTGGCATTGAGCATGTGATATATAAATTTCCAAGTAAAGAAATTGAAAGCTTTTGATATATCCTATTTGATGATCATTCCCAAATATTTTCTTGAAGTGAGGAAGTGGTGTGCTCATGGGTGATGAGTACACTATCAAGAATTTTCCCTCAATGTATCTTGTTCTTTCTACGGATATTAACAATTATTTATTAATTTTGAAATGATATTATATATGACATTTGAGAGAGAAATAGATCTAAATTCAACGAGAGATTCAAAGTAGCTTTTCTTGGGAACTAAGATAATGAAGGTTGCACCAAGGGTACCAAGAAAAGAGGTTGATTTATGAGAATATTCTATAAGTTTCCATACATCTTCTCTAACAATCTGCCAACATTTTTGAAATAATTCAATAGTGAACCCATCAAGACCGGGGATTTACTTCTGGCCATCCCCATTACTATTTATTCAACCAATGATTGTGTGACTTCCCTTAAAATCATTTCATACTATTCAAGAGTTACGATTTGGAAATATGGTTTGTGATATTGTTGATTGAATTCCTTTTGTCCCTAACTAGTTCTATGAGATTGTCTTAGAAGTGATTCATAAGTTTCGAGTACAAAACTCTCATTTTTTATTTTATTTTATTTTATTTTATTTTATTAATTATTATATTATTATATTATTTTTTCTTCTTTTTTTTTTTCAGGAGTTCTTGAGACTCGAGATTATGTTTGATTGATGATGTTGGATCATCTACCAATGGAATAATTTGGTATTTTTTTCTCCTTCTTTCAGCCATTGTATTCTATATTTTTGCTTCCATAGAATTTTCTCTTGCTTAAGGCACTCATCCAATTGGAGGTGAATGATTGATTATTTAAGATATAATTCTTTTGTCCTTCCTTCATATATGGTTGTTTGTTGGAATCAATGTTTTACATTACTATTATAGAGTTATCTTAATTTCAAATTTACCAAGCCTTGAAAGGGACCAAATCTCTCAAGATGTAAACTTATTTTTTAATGCAAAACTTAGGAAAGGCTTGAACCTCTAGAGATTTGATTCCTCTAAGCAATTGGTAAATCTAGAGTCAAGATGGCTCTATGCATGTTCTTAATATACATTTAATTTACAAATTACATCCTATATCTTATTTATAATTTTATTAAAACCTTAAGGACAACAACACACATTGTCTTTGACAAATATTTAAGTCTCTTTAATTTTTTAAACCTAATAAACAATGGACTTTAAATATAAGCTAAAAAAAAGATTGGTTTATAAATTCTATAAGATTTATTTTTAATATTAAATATGAAGTTTTGAAATATGATGATTGCGAATACAAATTATTATTATTTTAATTTATATGATAAAATTTATTGTTTATTTTGTAAAGTAAAGTTATTATATTAGATCCTTAAATTTACATAGTGTACAAAATTGCATTTGTCCTAAGAGTGATTGAATGATAATGCAAAATTTGGTCTCCTTGAGGTTGTGATAAACGTAGATACAACCTAGACTAGAGATAAACTAGACCAAATATGCATGGTATAGGGGTGTGGGGTTGGCTCACCCCTGTCCCGCTCTCCCTCTCTCCCCTTATTTATGATCAATAACCTTTGGAATGGACGTGACATGAGGTTGAACCATCCTACCTCTGCCATTTGTCAATTGAGTACCTGCATCTGGGTTGATTAAGTCCTTTCCACCCAACGAAATGGAGTCGTATTTGAGCGAAGTCTCCTCTAGATGTTTCCAATCCCATACTTGAAGTGAGGAGTGCACTTCCACCATTTCGTTCACAAATATATCTGTTACCTTGTTGGCTGATCTGCACACGTGATGAAGGGTGATTGAAGACAACTCTTCCATGATTGCAACTAAACAATTTAATCCCTCCTCCAACCTACAAACCCCAACATAGTGATGACTAGGTGTCATATGCATAATTTCCCTAGCTAGATTGATGATTAGCTCAGAGTTATCTTCTATCATCAGCGGGAAGAGGTAATTATTTTTGGCTATGGTTAGGCCTTGGATCATCGCTTCTAGTTTTTCCTCATTATTGTTGATATGTCCTATGTAACTGTAGAAAATCCTTGTAATGTACCCTTCATTGTTCTTGAAAACTCCTCCTATTCCAAATGGGCCTAGATTATCTTTTGATGCCCCATCAAAGTTGAACTTGTAGTGACTTCTTTGAGGTGGGGACCATAGAGATAGACTTGGAATCACATTTTTTTTGGGAGGAGCCTTCATTATGACCTCTTCATATGAGCTCGATTTGAGATCTTGATTCCCCCAATAATGGATTGTGATTGACTCTTTGGCATGTTTTTCTAGTGTTTCCCACATGAATTCCATTTAATTCGTCAGACCTCTGAAGATCCTTTGGTTTCTTTCTTTCCAAATTTACCATACCATAAATCCTACTATGAGAATCTAACACTTGTTGAGCACATCATTTTTGAATGGGAAGTCCCCCCATTTGGTGATAGTGGAGGTCACATCTCCCTTGTGCCTACTCGTTCTTCTAAAGTGGATCTCTACTCTGTTCCAAATTTCTTCAGCAAAGGGGCACAGGTCATGAAGGTGATATATTGTATCTGATTGTTCATTACAGAGATAGCATTTCAATGGCCCCACGAACCCTCTTTTGAGCAGGTTGTCCCATGTGAGGATGCACTTTCTAAATAATAACCATAAGAAAGTGGATGTTTTTTTCCAACATCCATGCTACCAAATTTTTCTCCACTTTTGGTCCTAGGGGTGATTGTGATCTGTTATTGTCAGTTCATAGGATTCTTTGGTTGAGAAAGCTCCTCTTCTTTTCTATCCCCATCATAATTTATCCCCTCCTTGCTTGATAGGAATTTATATTAGTTTTATAGTTTCCAAAGAAATAGAAGGATTTTCCCCTTCCTAGTTTTTTGTCCAGTGTCATGGATGCTTCCATTTCCTGTAAGAGCCTGTGTTATGCTCCCACAAGTGGTTTAGTGTATTTCCGTCTGTGGTTAACATCTTGGCTTATAACAATAGGAGGGGATGGGTACTAGTCATGCTTGGAATTTGGTTCTAACAGTCCACCCAAAATCTTGTTGTGGCTCCATCTTTGAATTCCTAGAAGACATGTTCCTATATAATGAACCATTGCTCGATTGCATGGATCCTAAGAGGAAGTGCTTGTGGTGAATTATCTCCTCTTAAGAGTGACCCTGTACATATTTAAAATTTCATAGGGTTGACCACTTATCTTTGTGTTGGGAGATCCATTTCTACAAAAAATTTACTAAAAGGAGCTTGTTTCCATCTTCTGGATGCCTGAGGCTAAGGCCTCCTCTTTATTTAGACAAGCAGACTATTTCCCATTTTACTAAAACCCATTTGTGTTAATTTTTACTTCATCCCCATAGGAAAGAATGTTGAAGAGTAGATATGGCCTTTAGGGCCCATTTCGAAGCTACCAGGACAAAGAATAGATATAAGGGAAAATATTGGAGCACTACGTTTACTAGGATTAAGAACCTAGGGAGATTAAGTGATCGATGGGCCCAACAATTGCATTTTTTACTTAGCTTATCCAATTTATATTTCCAGGAGGAGTGCTTGATGCTTCCTTGGTGAGGGGGTCCCCAAGTACTCGAAGGAATATGAGAGATATAGAAACCAAGGATTATCGAGATGTCATTTTGAGTGGATATGGGTGTGTTTAAGAAGAAAAACGAGGATTTTTCCAGGTTGAATGAGGTTCCTGAAGCTTTCATGAACATATGAAGGAGGTATTTGATGGCTTTCGCTTCTCTTATTGAGGGGTTCCCCATGAGCATGGTGTCATCAACAAACTAATGATGGGTGTGAGTTAGGGTGCCATGCAACCTAAGGCCTTTTATATCATTGTATGGCAGAGCATGTTTGAGTAAGCAACTGAGGCCTTCAATCATAAGAATGAAAAAAAAGGGAGAGACGGAGTACCCTTACAGGATTCCTCTCAAAGGAACAAAGGGGTATGAATGGGGACCATTTAGAAAAACTGAGAAGAAAGTAGAGGATATGAGTGAGTGTATCCATTTTACCCAATCTTCACTGAAACCATATGCCAAGAGCATGTTTTCCAGGAATTCCTTGCTAGATTTATCAAATTATTTTGAGAAGCTAAGCTTGAGGAGCGTGCTTGGTTTTTTTGTTTTCTTCAACAAGTGTATCTCATGTGCCATGATTATCCCATCTAGAAGCTATCTTCCTTACTCCTATCCCATTTTCTCCAAGGATATTAGGAGAGGTAGCATAGGTTTAATAAGATTTTTAATGATATTTGTGATGAGATTGTAAATCACATTGCAAAGAGAGATTAGAAGAAACTTAATTGGCATTGAAGAACCTTTTAATTTTGGGATTAACACTAAAAGTTTGGCATTGAAGGTGGGAAAAATACTTTATGAAGCACGAGACTCCATCAGCTTCAAAACTTCATCTTTAAGGAAACTTCAATAATACTTGAAGAAGGTGGTCATGAACCTATCTGGACCTGAAGCCTTATCTTCCACCATTTGATTGAGGGCTACTTCAATTTATGACATGTTGATTTCCTTCATTAGGACAACATTATTATCCCTCATCACTACACTTCATATTTTTTCGATTATCGCTTAAATGGTTGTATTTCTAAATACCTTTGGTTATGAAAGAATATCTTTGAAGAAAGTAACCAACTGGCCTTCTATATGCTCATTTTTTTTGAGCCTACTACCATCATGTACCTTCAAACTTGAGATTATATTATTCATTATGTGTTAGATGGTGAAGTTTTGAAATAAAAAAGTGTTTCTTTCTCCCTATTTTAACCATCTAAACCTTGATTTTTGATTCAAGAGTATATCTTCCTATTTGTGGCATTCCTCCAGTTTTGAATTGAGGGAATCTTCTTTGATTTTGGTTTCTGGGTTGTGCCTAGTGAGGATTCTTTCCTTTTATACCTCCTTCATCTCCTTTTCCATTGCCACCTTAGCGTGTAATATATTTGCAAAAACTTCCTTGTTCCACTTCTTTAAATGAATTTCATTCATTTGAGATTTTGCTAGAATTTGTACATTTCTGAGCCAAAAAACTATTCCAAGAAGTCCACCATTGTTGAATGCTGGTCAAAAAAACCAAGTGGGTGGGCCAAAACTTTTTAAATCTAAAGGGTCTTCTTGCATTTTTGGAGTTGTTGTTCCATTGGAGGTGAATGGTCTAGTGGTCCTAGCCCACTGTTGGCAGCACTTCTAATTCAATTTCACGTTGGGTGTTGACAAGTTCTTCTGCTATGAGAAATTTGTCAATAGCGAAGATATTTTAGATTACAACCCCCCCCCCCCCTTTTCCATTTGTATAAACCATCACTAGGTTTGATGTCAACCAAATGATTTTCTCCTATGAAGGACCTGAATCATTCATTTGCTTGACCCATTTGTTTGATACACCTTTCTTTTCATTCAGAGAGCAGTGCATGTTGAAGTATCTTCCCAAAATCCAATGAGTATGGTTAAGGTTGTATTTTAGCCAAGAGAGGAACGCAAGAAAACAAAGCCTCTAGGGAATTCCTCGGGGCTCGTAAATATTTGGTATGGTCCCATGCAACTATGTGCCTATAAGGTGAAAATTAACTGTGATGGAATTCAGAGAGGTTGTTATGTAGAGTTGAGGCTTTTGTGATTCATCAAAGTTATAAGAAGAGCTTCGGCGTAAATCACATGAAAGAGACCTTTGTCGACGCGTTTCGAACAACCAGTGTGGTTCATCGTCAGGACAAGTTGAGGTTGTTATGTTTTCTAATTCTACCAACTCCTGGTTCTAAGCTATGGCTAGGCCTATAAAGTCCATTGAGGCATCTATTCTTACCACTTTAAATCCTCACAATATCTTCCGCAGAGTGGCCTCGCGGGCTAATGACGATTTTTTTTTCCTGAATCATCAAAATTGAAGGGGAATCTTGACTAAGTTTTTTATTAACCATCCTTTTCTTTGAAGGACTATTCAACCCTCTTACATTCCAGGAGATGCACTTCATGAGGAAGCTTATTGAGGGTTTGTGAAGCAGCCACTTATCTTGGCATATTGGCCTGAGTCAATGAGTCTTGTTCCTACGTCATATATTCTTTGTAGATGATACTTTCTACCTCTTTTTTTGCTTTCTTTTAGTGCAATCTTTAGATATTTTGTGGTGATTCCTTGAACTACTGGTTCATTTGTTTCTCTGGCTAATGAAGGAAAACCTATCATGGACTTGAAAAAAATTCAACGTTAGCAAACGTTTGGATATGGGATAAAAAATTCATCTTTGAGAATCTCATCACTCTTATGATTTTATATAGATGTGTGGCCTATGAATGTAGTATCTCTAGAGATTCATGGAGGAAGATTGAATAGATCCAAAAGTTGTTTATAATCTATATTCTTAAGATTAAATGAGATTCACCTTATCTTGTGCTCCTCATTATAGCAATACTTCCCCCCATTGAGAGCATGGCTATGGCTATGTATCTTATGTAGAAGAAGAGGTTAAACAGCATAGAAGACAAGAGGTTATCTAAAATTTCTTCCACTCTATCTAGAACCACCTTTTGCTAAAGCGGGGATAACATAAGGATGATAAGTCTTGGATAGACGATTGGGGGATAAACAAAGAGATAATGATGTAGAATAAATACAATATTAAAAATATTTTTACATCAAAATTTAAGGAGAAATTTTGGGGTGACAAAGAGTTATAGGGAAAAGGAAAACTAAGATATTATAAGGAGGTGATCAATCCAAATCTAAAAAATCAAAAGTATCTCCCTATCTTGACTAGTGTAAAGAAGAAAATAAGCATTGTTAAAAAAAAAAAAAAAAAAATCTCATTAGCTTCATATTGAAAGTAGGTGTTGAATAATTCGCAAAACACCATTGGATGAAATAGTTGGTCACCTTTGTGACACTAATATGTTTGAAGGTGAAAAGATCTTTATTTTAGATTGTCCAACTTATACTAAGATTAGATCTAAATTTTAAAATCTTTTTTCACATTATCATCCTTATCACGATTTTGTTGATTTTCTAGTGCTAATTAGACAAGCACAATTTTATATATTTTATAATTAATTCCAATGATATATGCTATTAGTTTAACACACTCCAAAACATCATTAAGTAATTAAACTCAGAAAATTAAACTAGTCAAACATTAACTTTCGAAGGAATTTGACTCCTTATAAACTTCATCCTCTTCCTTAGATTGCTTCCCATGCGTGAGAGGGAGAGAGAAAATTGTGAGTGACAAGTGACTAAGAAAATGAGAAGTTCAAGTGTCTTTTTATAGTGATTTTAGGGTGTCAAATAGGCACATCTCTTTGAAAATTAAATTATTTTTTTTCTTCTAATTTATTTATTTTATTTTAACTAGTGTAGTTGGAGAATATCTCCTGCAGCTACCCAAAAATCAACATTCCCTCTTAACTAGGGAGGTATTCTAAAAAATGTTCACTTAGTTGAATAATTTCTCCATCCCAAGAAAAGATTGAATGAGCCCACTATGTTAATGTACCCATCCACTTCATGTTCCATTCCAGAACCATGTGGAAAGCATCCTACATTAGCATCATGCAAAATATCTAGTCACCCACTAGCCAAATACCTTTTGGTGCTATGATTAGGTACCCTATGACCAGGGTAAAAACAAAACTAGTCCTAGGTCACCATCTAACCAAGTTGTCACTTGGAACTAGGTCAATTTTCCCTAACCAATGACGAAACCCTAGGCCTATTTACCATTGCCCTATGTCGTTACATAATACTTGAATGGTAAAAATACTTTCTCGATGCTTCGAGGAACTCACTATACCCACTAGATAAGTAACCCTTGGTATATGGTTAGAACCTTTTAACTGAGGGAGGACTCTGGACCCTAATATTGTCTAGGTAATTCTCCCTAACCACATTACATGGCACCCGGTCAATCCCCTTGACCAAGGAAAAATGTTTTCCCTGATGCTACAACATCAACACTCCCTCTCAATGAGGAGGCATTCTCAACAACTCCAAGTTTGTCTATGAAGTATACAAACTTCATTCGGGATAGAGGCTTTATGAGAATGTCAACAACCTACTCATCCATAGAAATTTATTGGAGCCTCACTGCTCCCTTCTGTAACATGTCTCGGATGCAGTGGAACTTGATCTCAACGTACTTCGACCTGTCATAGAAAACCATATTTTTTGAAAGATTCACACAACTTTGATTGTCACAATGTATCACGGTCGTCTCTAGAATCTGATAAAAAAATCCTGCAAGAATCTTCTCAAGCCAGAATAGCTTCACAACTCACTAGAATAGCTACAATATAACCAGTCTCTGCAGTTCTAAATGTGACATATGTTTGCTTCTTGAACATCCAAGATATCATTGCAAAACCCAAACTAAAGAAACATCTTGATGTGCTATTCCTGTCTTCAATATTTCTTTCCAAATTAGAATTTTTGTATCCCTACAACTGTACTTCACCATTTGAGACATATCTCAATCCATAATTGATTGTACCGTGTAGATATCTCAACACATGCTTTATCACAATCTAATTTTCATGTCTAAGTTCCACCATGAATTGGCTCAGAATGTTCACTACAAAGAAAATATTAGGTTTGGTATTAACCAAATACATCAAGGATCCCATCAACTATCAATACATAAATGGATCCACCAAATCTGAGTAAGATCCTCTCAACTTCTTCAAATTGGTCACCATGGGAGTGGCTATGGACTTGTAGTCCATCATCCCAAGTTTATTAAGGATCGTAATAATATAATATCATCGATGAATATCTTACCTATCTTCTGCCACACTTCTAATTCCAAGAAGTAAGGCATCAAACCTAGATCATTCATCTCGAACTCAGAGATCAAATCCCTCTTAGATTGATCGATGATATTTTCTACTCCTGTAAAAAACATGTCATCAACATATAACAACAAAATCACAAGATCACCTTTAACAACCTTGTGGTAAATATTGGGATTGGAATCACTCTTGGCGAAACTAAGACTCATTAAGTATCCATAAATCCAAGAATACGAAGCCCAAGGTGCCTGCTTGAGTTCGTACAAAGCCTTCATCAATTTGTAGGAATGGGACTCCTCATGTACCTCAAAGCCTTGAGGTTTCTCTATGTACACTTATTCCTTAATAACTCCATTGAGGAAATCAATTTTCTCATCCATCTAATGCAATTTCCAACCCATAATCAAAGCAATAGAAGTAATAGTTCTAATAGAAGTGTATTTGGCGAATGGAGAAAATGTTTCTTCATATTCCTCTCCCTATTTCTGGGAGAACCCTCTTACCATGAATCTTTATTTGTACTTATCTATGTTGTCATCCACTACATGCTTGATCTTGTAGATCCACTTGGAAGTCACAAATAACTTCCCTTGAGGTCTCAACACAATTTTCCACACATCATTCTTCATAATGGACTGATATTCGTCCATAGTGACATCCTTCCAAACTTGCTAGCTTATTGCCTCCTTATAGTTTCATGGCCCATAATCAATAATGTGATTCATTAGTGCTACATATCCTGAGTACTTCTTATGATGTTTACTTTCTCTAAAGGTGTTTCGGGGAGCTGCATGCCTATCTGCATCCTTCGATGTACTTCAAATCCATGCCAACCTCTTCTTGTGTTCTAGAACAACAACCCTAAGTGGGTCCACTAACACAATGGGCCCGTTTAAGTCTTCCTGATGATCTAAAGGATATTCCACAAATATAGAAGGAGCTAAATTTGCATCCTTGGGATCCTCCAGCTTCTCATCATCTTTGAATCTCTAGTAGGATACATCCATCCATTTTAATTAACTCTGAGTCCCCTATGAACTAGAAGCTCTCCCATTGATATAACATGGTTCTAGATGTCTTTATAATTTATCCCTCTTGAACACAAATCACTCTTGTTGAGTTTATGCTCAATCTTGGGAGAACCCTCTGATATTCCCTTTAAATCTCTTAGTTTAATTTCTTATGAATAATAGTGGATCTATGTTTCTATTCACCCCACACATGTTCTCTACCCATTTACTCATTTGGTGCTATGAGGTTAAACCTCTCATATTAAAATTTACATTTTACTCCATTAGAATTAGGCTATAATATCCCACATAGTGTTTGACTTTGTTAAATTGTTCCTCCATAATTTTTGTGATTCTTTGCATAAATATAGGTAGAAGTAAAAAAGAAAATATGTAGTGCATCCTTTATATTTTGGTAATTAAACATATTTACCGAATTACTACCCATCATAATTTATGCAATTCTTTGCATAAATTTAGGTAGGAGTAAAAGTAAATATGTTGTACCTAAAGATTGTAACAACCCCAAAAATTTACACTACTGAGCATAATTTATGCTCTGATACCATGTTGATTTTCTAGTGCTAATTAGACAAGCACAATTTTATGTAATTGATAATTACTTCCAATGATAGATGATATTACTTTAAAAAAATCAACTGATCAAACATTGACTGTCTCTCTTAGACATCCAAATCCTTAGAACTACATGAGAGGGAAAGAGAAAAAAAATGTGAGTGATGAGAATGAGAAAATTAGAAGTTCAAGTGTCTTTTATAGTGATTTTAGGGTGCCCAAGAGGCATGTGCCTTTGCAAATTAAATTAAATTTCCTTTATTTTAATTTTCTTTCTTCTATTTTTTTTTCTTTTAACTTTTGTAGCTGGGGAATACAGCTACCAAAGAAATCAACACTTTTAACTCAACAAAATTGTGGTGATATTGGAATGTTTCTCTTAACGTTTTTCAAGCATAAAAATACAATTCTAAAGAGTTTACCATCTAATAAACCATATTCGGTCTTAGTGTATATTAATCATCATCATCGTCATTGTGGTCATCATCATAATGTGGGAAAAATCAAACTTATAGTGATCATGGAACACTACTCTTAATGTTTTTCAAGCATAGAAATAAAATTCTAAAGTATTTACTTTCTGAAGGTACAATAGTCTTAGTGGACACTAACATCATCATCTTAATGTGGGAAAACTCCTTAAAGTATTCAAGGTATAAAGCTAGTTTACACCAAGGTTCCAAGTTATCACAATGATATAAAGTTCAACATGTCACTTGCACAAATTGAACATAGTGGACATTAACATCATCATCTTAATGTGGGAAAGCTCCTTAAAATATTCAAGGTAGAAAGCTAGTTTACACCAATGTTCCAAGTTATCACAATGATATAAAGTTCAACATGTCACTTGCACAAATTGAACATAAGGTGGGGAGAATAACAATCATTCATCCCAACCACCCCAAAGAAACACGCAATTAACATTTTTTTAATAATAATTATTTAACAAAGTTTATTTTATCATTACATTAATTTTCTATTATTCTTATTATTATATTTCTTTTCAAAGAAAGAGATAGGAATTTGCATTAAAAAAAGTCTGGTTACTAGGCCATAACCTTTACATATCCTAATCTTACTTGAAGGTTTGAAATTGAGCATGAAAGTTGGATCCAAATCTGTCAAGTGAGTTCCCCATGACACAAAAATTTCAAACCCTTTCCAACTAAAAATTCTCCAAAAAGCTCTCAATATCCAGATACATTTACATTCCATTATTCACTACTTTTGTTTTGACTTATTCTGACTTCTTGTTTTCCTTGGCGAAATGCCTTTTCCTTTCTTCCCACCTTGAGTCCACCCTGTGTTTTCTTCTATTTGTAGTGAATCATTCTTTGGAAAGTGAAATTTTTTGGTTGGTTTCTGTCGTCGCTGATGCAATTTCTTTGGTTCTATCTACTTCCTTTTTGTCTTCTGGTTCTTTCTTATCTTGAGGATCATCCTCTTTGAATAATGTATAGTGATAACCCTAATCTCCTTCCCACCATTTGGGTCTGTGGGTTTTATTATTGTCTTTTCTCTTCTATGAATGTTTAGGGTAGTTTTGAATTATGTGTCTTGTTTCATAACATGCTATACATTAGAATAAAATATTCTCATAACTGGGTTTTTGGACCCAAACATAGTTTGGAGCGATCAGATTAATCTCTACTTGAAAAACCTTGTTGAAGTCCATCTCCACACATATTCAAGCATAAGTAGTCTTGAAAAAAATTGCAGTTTTAGGACAATGGAAATAAAACTTTCCAAATGCATTGCCAATAGAGGATAGCAATGAAAGATTCCAAAAAATGCAAGATAAGGTTCATAAGCCTTACCCAGACTGGATTTAGATGCCATTATTGGATCAAAAGTGGGAGTCCAGAGCTACAAGAAGAGACCGACACTACCCCAAAACCATGACGCAGTTTCACAAATGGCTTTCTTGTCCTATATATTATCAAAAACCACAACGAGAAAACCGAGTGGCATAGGGTAAATATTCAGTTCATCCATCGAAAGGGGCTTCCATGTCTTAGAGATCTATTTGTGCATATTCGTTAGTCGCGACCAATACCCATTAAACTAGCAAACCAAACCTTGCTTCGGAAAGAAAAACATCAGAACTAAAAGCTTCCTCATCCATAGGAACATTGAGGGAAGGATTTTTTTTAAACCACTAGAAAATTAGAACCAAATTTCAGCATGGAATTATAGGAAACCGAAGAAGAGCTTGCTTGACCAACAACCACATCTGGAAAATAAATTGTCTTCTTTCTCTGAATCATTGGGATTCACCATTGAAGGAATTGAAAAAGAGATCTGTGAAATATTCACACAAACTAAGCATTGGTACACTATGGTGAAACCCTAGTCGCCACAAAGGTTTCTAGATCTCTATCCATCCTCCCTCCATTAAATTTTATTATTATTATTACCATATACTTATTTATTTACCACACACATATATTCACGAAGCATACCATCCATACTTGGTAGTGTGTAAAAAAAAAGAGTGCATGACGAATGATTGACAATATATCTAGTGAATACTTTTCACCGTTTATAATGTAAATGTACTATTTCCTTTTTTAATATCGGTTTTCATAGTTAATTCTCATGGATTTTTGAAAAATTGAAATGTGTGTAAGTTTTGAAATGTTTAATGTTTTAAATAGACACCCGATCCATTACATTAAACAAATAAAGTTAATATATATATATATATATATATACTATATATATATATATATATATATATATAATCCAGGATTTAAAATAATTATTTTAAACTAACAAAAATAAATAAATAAATTAATCAATAATAATATAATAATGTAAAAGAGAGAGAAATATCTTATTTTTCTTTTAATTTGATAAATATTTAATATTAATTTCACAATATTCAATTATTTTATTTTTATTAATTTTACTATCTACTTTTTAAGCGCACTTCAATTTTTTATTATTGTTAATATTATTTATGATATCCATCTCATTCTTTTAATTTTATATTTTCCTTTATTTTACTTTGAACTTCTCTCGAACCATTTTGAAAATTTTATAATTCATAAATATAAATTAGCATCCATCTCTGTGATACCCCCGAATTTTGTAAATATTTTATTTGCCATAGTTAAAAGGGAAAAGAAACAAACTGATGGATAATGGTATTATCTGCTATATAAATTGACATTTTATTATTAGTGAATAAAAAAGAGAAATGATTTCCTAGTCACGGGAATATCATGTAACTTCTGAGGAGGGAAGTTATGTTCTTTTTTCTTCTTAAAAAAAAAACAGTTGCAAACCCTAACTCTCCCCCCCCCCCCCACTGTGGGTGGCTTCCGGGGAAAAGGAAGGAAAGGGGGAGAACTGTGCGGTAGAGGACCGACAATGAGGAGGGGAGAGGAAGCTTACCAAGTCTGGTGATGACCAGATGGTAAGGGTGTAGAGCGCAAGCAATTGTCAAAGACTGTTTGTCTTTGAGTGAGCCAGGGGGGAGATTTGGTCTTGAAGGACAATCTCATGGTCAGGTGGATGGCTAACTGCAGAGAGCAAAGGTGACTTATTCTTGGAATTACTTATTGGACAGAAAACCAGGTATGAACTATTAACCGGAACTTCATTAATATTTGCAGTGAACTGAAGGATTTCTTTCTATGAACCAGCCTTATCAGAGGACATTCAATATTATTTTTATTAAACCGAAGGTTTAACTTCTGTGAGCTAGTCTCAACAGATTTCATTTAATTGGAATTGTAGTAAACTCGAGGATTTTATACACATTTAGGATCATGAGATGATGGTGGGTTAGCGGTAGGTACGGGTCGCTAAAGCTGAGGGTTTACCTTAGCATAGAATCATAACAGTAACCCTATGTTTCTTTTATCTATTTAAAAGTGGTACACGGGTTTTACATTAGCCAACGTAGTGTTATCCACAAGTGTAGGTAAAAGACAAAGAAAAACTCTGTGATAAGGAGAGTATACAGATGTCTAGAAACAGTACCATGCAATGGAAAACAACCGAAAAAGAGACTGCTCGAATTAAGAACTATGATAAACCAATGCTGCAAGGAAACTGTGCACGATATAGAAAGAGCAGTGAGGGTAGCAAACTATTCATGTTTTGAATCTCTTTCATATGTAACATTGGGTGGCATTTGTCGTTTCTCAGAACCAAAGATAACTTCTGCAAATAATGTAAACAGAGACTACCTCTCAACCTGTCTTTCTTGTTACTAACAAATGGGGACAGAGCCTACCGTGCGCTGTAGCCAAGACAGAGCTGTAGTGCCATGGGTTGGCCATCTAAGAACAGAGTCTGAGCCTAGTTTAGGCCAGACGGTAACCATTAGGTGCGTCCAGGCCATAAACCATGGTGTTACAATCCTTAAGTAAGGTATTTCAAACAAAAAAAACCAAAAAGAACGAATAAAGAATCAAACAGAGCATCAGTATGCATGCGGCAGTGAGCGGGTCCGAGACCAAATACCAAATACATGATGTATCCAACAAAGACTGTGTATTATAGAAAGGATAAATAAATCACAATTACAGAGTCTAGAGCTGGTCGAACCAAGCGTCCATGGAAAGAAAACTATACATTGTATCCATCACAAACATATTCGTAGAGAGAGCGATCTAAGAACAACAAATAAATAAACATATGTTAACTGAATTGACCACCAAACTATCATAGTTTACATTCCAACGGCAAGAGGGAATCATGCCGCAACATAGTTATGCACAGCGGTGCCATATAACTTAATTAAGAGCACCACAAGGGCTGAGTCGTGAAACTAAGGTTACGGCTGAATGCCCAAATCCCATTAACAAAAAAAAAACACAGCTATACATATAAAACCAGAACTCAGGCTCATGTTCTTCAACCCAAATATCGCTAGGGTCCAAGCCTGAGGGATTACCCTTTGCTGACCTTCCACCTATAAATGAAAGAAAACTTTTCATTCAAGGACCTCGGCCAGAGGAAATGTACATACCTGGAACCCTGGACCATGCACAAGGAGGGTTTCCTTGGGTAAGAATAGGCGTCCAACCTGTATGCAAATAAACCAGGAAAAAAAAACATAGAGACAGTGTCAGTGATGTGAAATATAAATCGTGATAGCATAGTAGAAGGAAAACAACTGCATTTAGTTGAAGGGTTTACCTGAGAAGGGTTGAGTCGCTGTGTGCAAGACCAGCCCCTTTCGGAGCTGCAAGAGACTATCAGACACAAGACCATAACTGCAAACTGTGGAAGGCAGGAACTAGTTAAGGGTTAACACAGTAACAAGGGCTGTGCTTACCTTAAAAATCAAACAGAATGATATCACCGCAAAAATCATTTACCTATAGAGAATAACAGACCCAAATTCGCCAGCAATGGAGCCAAAACTGATAAGTCGGCCCTTAGAGCTGCATGGGATAAACCTAACCAGAGCTGGCTCCGCAAGGAGCTGCCCATCCAAATGAAATCCACCATCCTAGCCCTGTAGTATAGGTTGGAAACTGTGAGATTACTACCGTCGTTGGATAGCAAGGAAAGATCCCCACCGTTGTTTGAAGCAGGATTACCCAGCGGCGATGGGACTTGTTCAATATGCTAGCCACGTACAGGACGGGCAACCGATGTTAATGACACCTTAACCATGCCATGTGAAGGTAGAAAGTTATCATATGTTCTCATGCCGCATGGACAACATATGCATGTCACCCAAGCGGCGAAATAAATGAACTTTAAAGCTTCTATGTTGGGACTGAAAAATCCATAGCCGCATACAAATGTGTGCCAAGGGTGAAACATTAGGTTTCCCAATGATGTATTGAGTGATTTCAATGAGTCATGTGATCTGGTAAGGTTAATACCATGGCAAAAAAAGAATTTACCCAAGTCGGAGTCATTACAATCTCATTGCTTTAATCTTATTTTTTTCTTTCTTTTAACTTAAACTTTTGTTTTATGATTTTGAAAATTTAATAGTATGATATCATTGTCTTATGTATTTATCCCTTCCTCGTTAATTTTTTTATGAGTGTTTGTGAAATATTGTTAAAAATTATTGAAATCATATATTTGAGTTAAATTTATACTGAATCTATTTATATATTTAAAAATACATTTTAAATAACAAAATAAATATTTTTAACTTATTTAAAAATGTTTACTTTAATGAAAAAATCAAATATAGAACAAATAAACTCTTCTAAATTTAATAATTTGTCTCTCCTTTCCGATCTTTAATATAATGCACCTCTTTTTATTATTAATATTGATCAATTTATCTATTTTATTGATATTTTATAAATTAATTATAATGACTATTTCAATATGGAATTATATTTAATCTTGATCTTAATACTATTTTTTTATTCATTCAAACATTAAATATTTTTCTATATTGTTTAATTTTCAAAGAATTCACATATTATATTTGGCTTGACAAAATAATACTAGTATAGATCCATCTTAAACACCTATATAGCAAGCACCAATCAAGATTAAACCCTTGAGGTGAAAACCTTGTTTAGAGTAAAAAACATGAAAAAAGGTTTGCACCTAAGAGTTTTGATTCCTTTGCTTGATTCATGGTTCTACACACACACACCATGTGTAATTTTCATTGTTTCAAGTGCACTTTTGAATGCATTAACGTATGGATTCGATAGCTTGAAAATTTGCTTGGACACTTGGACTGTGCAAATTACATGGCTTAAACTTGCAATTCCAACAATTATTGAATTTCAAACAAACTTGATACGGAAATAATAAGTGGAAAAATGCCACAATATAGAATAGTAAAACTACTTGAAATATTTTAACCATAAAAATTATTATTATTATATGTAATTGACATTCTCACATTTGTTTTCGTTATTAATATATTTTTTAAAACACATCAATATTAGTTAACCTACATTTAAAAAAATTTATTTTACGTATGATCGACATTGAATTTTTTATGATTATTAATATTTTTTAAATGTAATATATCAATTTTATATTAAAAATGTGTGGATTACACATTTCTCTTATTAAGAACTAATTGAATTCTTTTACCTTCCATTACTTATTTTTCTTTGAGCATTTAAATATTTTCAATATTAAAATAATCCTTTTAAACTCTATCTTTATATTTACATATATTATAATTGGTATTAACGTATACTATTTAATTTAGAAAATTAAATAGTTTATTTAAGTCTTATAATGAAATATTTTTAAAAATATTGAGAATTATACATTTTCATCATACTTGAAAATGAAAATATAAGATTTTTTAAAACTTTTACTTGATTTTTTTCTATAGTTGATATAAATTATATTATTTAACATGGACGTACAAATATTTTATTTATGGTTGAAAGCGAATATAAAATATTCTTACCATAGTGCTCTCATATAAGGTTGTAATCTCAACAAAAAATCAAGTTAACACTAGAGTGAGATTATTATTGATGTTTTAAAATGCTTTTAATTAAAATTAACCAAATATGTATATTCATTTTCTTTGTTATAGTCAAAGTTGTTTTATTTATTTATTTAGGGAGTATTTTCTTTTTATTTTAAAAATGTCACTTGTCAACTTCACACCCTGAAAGAATTACACATTTCCCTCATATTGGGTTGTAGAATGTGTCTCTCTGTGCAACAACAATTCATGCAACTCATACAATCATATAAATGAAATGACAAGGCAGATAAACCTCAAAACACCAAATTTATGATATATCTCACACATGGTATTAATTTGACCAGTGCGACCTCAAGTAAATTGTTTATGAGGAGTTTCTTTTTTAAATGATTTATTTTTGCCATCATTTCAATAGTATATATTAGATGCATTTTTTGTTATTTTGTCATTGTTGTTAGGTAGCATCACCAAACATGTCACACCCCCAATTCTTTTTTCGTTAATTGGCAAGAGTGCAACACCCCCTAAGTAGTTAACATGTTCCATTGTTAAGTTACTTTGCAAACTACGCCTAACATTCATCATCTTTCGTTAACAATATTAATGTGCAGAATCCATTAACATTATAAACATAACCATAAACATTCATAACAGCAGAGAGGACACCATCATATGCAATAATAATGTTTTATTATGATTTTGAGAATTTACAAGTGACCGGGAGCAAATGCTCCACCAGCGTTTTACCCATGTCGTTTGTCGAACGGGTGCCCACCTCGTGCACGCTTTGCATGGTGGTCGCACCCCCACACAATCCACACACACCAAAATCCTACACGAGCCGGGTGGGCGCGCCTTCGCGCGACCCTCCACCCGAACTCACCAACCAAGTTTGTCACACCGTCGGGCGAGCACCATCGTGCACCCTCCACCCGAGTTCACCAACTGGCGGGCGGGCGCCTTCCTGCAGCCCACCACCCACACACACAACTGAATGGCGAGTGCCTTCGTGCAGCGCTCCATCCGCGCTCACAATCGATGGGCGAGCGCCTTTGTGCAGCCCTCCACCCGCGCTACCATTCACCAAGACCCGTGCCAATCTCGTGTTTGCCTGCCCGGCCAGCAGACGCATTCACCGTGCGGTTCTGCGCTTACCAGCTGTGGCTACCTCACACCTTTCGCACTTCTTGTGATGAGCGGTGATCGAATGTCCTTCCAACTCTCCAATCGCGCCATCCATATATATGGCAGGTGGGTGAGTCTTGCCACCCGGTTGACTCATTCAGCTCGCCCAGCGGACACTTTTCTCATTTTCAAAACTCGCCCGATGTGTGGGTTGGCCCGCCCATCGCACGAGACCGCCCACCAACCTTTGCCTGTTTCACAACTTCTTAAGGTCAGCCCGAGGGTGACTTCGTTCAGCATGCCCACATATAAGTTAAGGCAGCCAACCTCATCCACAAGTGATGTCTTGCTCGTTGGTCACTCTTTTGCCTCGCGCGCTACTTCGATTGATCGGTGGGTGCACCCGAGCGACTCGCCAGCCGCAGGGTGTTACAAAACAGGTGTTGTCACCACCCTTGAAAAAGAACATCAATATTTGTTTATGAGGAGTTTCTTTTTAAAATGATTTATTTTTTCCCATCATTTCAATAATATATATTAGATGCATTTTTTGTTATTTTTGTCATTGTTGTTAGGTAGCATCACCAAACAGGTATTGTCACAACCCTTGAAAAAGAACATCAATAAGTCTTTAGTGAAGTTGGAAAATAATAGAAAAAATGTGGATTGGATGAAAAATCCATTAATGGCAAGTCAACTAAAATTTAATGGAAACATTTTGGATCGCTTAGCGGATTCATTAATTTGAACACCAAAATGATCAAAGCTTACTATAAGTAGTTCAATCAATCATGATCAATTAGTAGAGATCCATTAGTTACAATGTCCAAAGAATTCCTTCACGAGATTGCACATTATTAATTTAGCACAATACTTCTCTGACTATCATTAAAATTCTAACATGATAGAGACTTCCATTACAATTTTGGTTTATAATTGATATTTTATAATTGAAGAATTATGACAAATACACTTCAACTATTTAGGAATTTTATATATGAACCTCCACTTTGGAAAATTTAACATAGATATAATTAATTAAAGTGATGAGAATTATTATTATTATTATGAATGGTAATTTGAAATTATATAATATTTACTATTTTAGTTTAATTCAATTTTTGATATATTAAAAACCATAGAGGTAAAGATACAAGTGAGAAGAGTGAGGGTTATATATATATAGAGAGAGAGAGGGGTTATGGTACACGAATCTATGAGGCACCTGATTTTATGGCCAAGTATCCCTTATTCCTGAGTGTCTATGGCATCAAGAAATTGGTGAAAGAATGACAAGTAATATATTTACTCAGCTTACAAATTAGGAAGCTCTTAAATGTGTATGTGAATAGCTTTTTAATTGAAGATCCTCCTCTCCTATCCTCTAGCTACATTTTTTCCATTAAATAACCTCATAACTCCATATTCACAAAACAATATATACAATTCATTGATATAAATTCCAATCAAAATAGACGAATCATTGGAAAAACAAAATTGTATTGAAGAAAATCTAAAGCAGTTGAAATGATTAAAACTTACATATTTAACATTAAGTTGGTGTGTTGTGCTTGACTACATAATTATATAGAAATGAATTACACTTCAATTAATTAGTTAAGAAAAATCAAATTCTCTATTATTAATTATGAAAAACCAATTTGTTATTTTATAGAAAATCAAAACTCCTTAGTTTGTTATGGAAACATCAAAACTTTATGTTAAATTTTTTGGTTATCTTAAAGTAGCGTGTGTAATAAATTGACATTTTAGAAAATTAGTTAAGTGTCATTAATGACGTGTAGATTTTAAAAATGTTAGTAAATGATACCTAAAAAATGAAATACAAATACCTTTCAAATTTAAGAATTCATCTCACATTACCAAAATTTAAGGTTATATATATATATATATGAATAAGAACTTATAGTATGAATAAGAACGTATAGTATGGATAACTTTGAAAAAACAATTGTCACTATACAACCAATTACAACTATTTCATAAATGTAAGAAATGGTCAGTTGCAACATGTCTCCTCAAATTGGTTCACCAAATCACTTAAAATAAAATCTCTTAAAAAAACATTAACTAAATTATAACTTATTATTACTATTAAAATAATTATTTTTATTTTAAATACTTACTAACATATCCTAACCAATCAACATAATGTTATAACTTTAAGAGAAATAATATACTTTTTAAATGTCGACATTTTAAGATGTGTAATTTCATTTGTGTAGAGTTGATAAGCATCCCTTTTAAAAATAAAAATAAAATATTTTCTAATTAAAAAGCAATGCCGAGTATAATAATAAAAAATTAGTTAGTTTTAATTAAAATTATTATAAAACATCAATAATCACATTCCTATATTAGTTAGTTTTAATTAAAATAATTATAAAACATCAATAATCATATTCCTTAGTTGTTGATATTACAACCAAGTCTAGAAGAAATATGCTAGGTAACATATTTTTTTTATTAATTTTAAAATAACATAAAGTGATAATAAAAAAATAGAAAGACATCTTATATTTTAACTTTTTACTATATGAGAAAGATGTATAATTTTTTGTAATTTTTAAAAAATATTCTATACATGATTTAGATGAATTATTTGAATATCCATGTTAATTAAGTTATATCAATATCAAAGTAGTAAATATAGAAACAAATGTATAATTTATTTATCATAATATACAATTAATATCACATTAATAATATAAAAAATAATATGAGTTTAATAAAATATTTCAAATAACAAATTAAAATAATAATATATAAAAATATATTAACTAATATATAATATATAATATATATATAAATAAATTAGAAAACATGAGTTTTTTTTAACATTTCTTATTTTTAATGGAAGTAACATCATATTTAATTAACTAAAAATTAAAAAGTTAAATATTTTAAAATGTGAACATTTTTCCATAAATGTTTATTTAATTTTTTACTAGAAAAAATAAAATAAATAAAATAAAATTATTTCTAAAAATTTGATTTTTTTATTTACTAAATCCATAAAAAATAAATTATAATAATTTAATATAATATAAAATATTTAAATAAATTTAGAAAATCTTATTTTAATCAAAATTAACCTAATCAAAATTTTCAAAAACATTTCACTATTGGATTTTTGAATCATGCATCATCTAAAATTGTTAGGATCCATTTAAAAAAAGGACAGCTATAACATTAAAAATTTTACCTATAAAACTATGTAAAATGCGAGAATTCCGTATTTCAAACTTTATAAGAGTATTTCATTTAAAATAAATTTTATCTTACACCTATCTATTTCCCACGTGATGAAAAATATTGACCATACCCCTCCTTTTACGGACAAAGCTTTTATGTTTCCTTTTCACGGTCGTCACTCTAACGACATCGAAAAGCGAAAAACATGCACATAGTAAAATCATTTTATATCATTTATCCTTCGCATCTATTCACATTAACTTGTACTCCCCCCCTTCATTAGTACAACCATTGCTTTTACAAAGTCATCATGGGTCAATCAAAATATTACTTAAATAATTCAACATATCTAAAATATATTTAAATTAATAATATTTGAAAATAAATGTAATTTAAATATTAAAATGAATAACTTGAAAAACACGTTAGATAAAAGGTCACCAAAACCATATACCGATAAATCTTTTGAAAACTTGAAAATAATAATTGTTATATTATTTAAGATGTCATTGTTCCATTAGCATTTGTATGTTTTATCACTTTGGTAAAAACTCTAAATAATAAATTATTTAAAAATAATATATTATATAAAATAATTTAATTATTATTAAAAAAATTTGAGGTTTTTTTTAAAACTGGGGTGAATTGGATCCTGGGTTTAAAGTTTTTCAACAATTTCACAATATTTCGCAATTATTAATTTAATTGCTCCTAAACTAATAAATATAAATTTAATAATAAAATAGAAATAAAAATAATTATTCTATTGTAATGAGAATTTCTAAAATAAATTTATTAAATTTAGTATTCAACTTTTCAGATAAATACTTCACCTAATTTTAGAGATGCACCTAATTTTAAAAATGCAGAAAACTAAGATTAATAAAAAACTTTCCAATTTGAATTTTCCTGAAAATGAAAGAAATATTTATAAAACATTATAATGAAACTTGACCATTGATCCCACCTAACCCAAAAGAAAGTAATAACTTGTTTTAAATTATGGTCTCCCATAATGGCGCTTGACATTTACAAGAAAACAATAACTTATTATAAATGTTAAAAACAACATGTTTATTTAAAGGAATTTAATAGCCACTTGAAATGTAATTGTCAGTGAATTTTTTTGGGTTACTATTTTTATTTTTTTTCATCATATCCAAGTTACTACAGGGAATGAATTTGAATTTGAATTTGAGTCTCTCCAATTTTTACTATTTCACTTATCTTAAATTACCAAGTGAATTGCTCTCAAAACAAAAATACATGAATTTGAATATGATACTTATATAACTTTTAAATAATTTAATTCCATGTCTACATCTTCGAACTTTTTAAGTGACACTAATGTGGCAATTCCTCCCTAAATTTTAAGATAGTGAACTTTACTCATTTAGTTTTTTTTTAAAATATTTATTAATATAATTACTAATAAATTAATATAACATTCTTAAAATAAGAGATATAGAATATATATTAAATTAGAGAAAAAGGAGGTTGGAGCACCAATGTAGCATATTCAATTGAACATACATTATATTAATAAGAGATATTATATTTTTGTAATCAATTTATTGGTATATATATTTCATATGTTATTACGAAATATGAAATACTTTTCTCAATTGATATTGATATCAATTTTTTTTAAAGTAATATTTATGTCATAAAAGCGATTCTCGTATATATTAATTAAAATTGAGAAATTTTATATTATAAAAATTGTAACAAGAAGTTAACCAACAAAGTATAAATATAACTTTCTCCACAAAGAATGCCATATAACTTTCTCCACAAAGAATTCCAAGGAGTAAGCTCACTCTCTGGCTTCCTCCCCTCCCTTGATATGATTATGAGGCAATTAAACAAGCACTGTTGTACACAACCCATTTGGTGTAGAAATTTCACCGTAGATTAAATGGATTATGCAATGTACTAAAGCAAAATACTTAATCTACTTCTACAATCAAACTTGCAGAAGCTTAATCAATTTTGAGCAAGATCAACCAGAACACATATAACAGAGAAGAAGATTCAATCACACATGAAACACAAAAGAATACTCTGGGGAAAGCCTCAGCCAAAAACCCCGCTATTTGTATTATCATACAAGTGGAAATATCTCAAGATTACACAAAGCTTTAGCTGTCAAGCTATCCAACTCTCAGTACAATCCCTCACTGTTGCTCATAGACATAATAGACAACACATATGCCTTCCTTCAGTCCTCCAAGCCTCCTATTTCCTTGTGCAGTTTCTGCCGGGTCCTCAAGCTATCACCTGTGTAATAATTTCCTCACACATTGCTCTCACCTCTATAGTAACTACGCAATCCTCAAGGAATGAATTTCTTCTGCATGTAAGAGATATTCACATGGGAATATTCTAGCAACTGATAGTACACTGTCCCTTCCTTTAATCTCAACTGGGTCTTTTTCTGAACTGACACGCATGAGTTATTTATGAGAGAATATTCAGTTATCTGGAGAACACTAGTTGCATGCATGCATGCATTCATTGACTGAACTCACAATTAGTTCCACAAATTGTTTGGAACTAATTTAACTGGACTTAACTCGGTTAACTGAGCTAACTAATTACAACTCAAATACAACTCATCCTGATCTCCTTAATTAAGGGATAACTTCCTCAATTAAAGGGATAATTGTTGCATGTCTTCACAAAGACTTCATTTTTTATTTTCTCCAACTAATTAACTCGAGATGAATTAATTAATTATTTTTCAAACAACTGGTGAGACTAAATTTGAATTTTAATTCTCAATTTTGATTCAAGGACAAATCAAAATTGGAATATATCCTGAAATGCTATCTATAACAATGCTATTTTTACCATTTCTTGTTGCTATTTTCAACACTCCCTCTCAACAAGAAAGGGATTATCTGTCATCCCGATCCCGTCTCTATGGAACTCAAATTTACACTTTGAAAATGCCTTAGTCAAAATGTTAGCGTCTTGCTGCTCGGTCGAAACATACTGCAACAACATGATCCTCCTCGCCACACAGTCTCTGAGACGATGACACCGAATGTCTATGTGCTTGGACCTGTCATGAAATACTGGATTCTCAGAGAGTTTGATATAACTCTGATTACCATAATAGATCACAATTGGATCCATCCTCTGATCAAATAAACCAACTAGAATTTTCTGCATCCAAATGGCCTCACATGTTGCCTAACTGGCAGCCATGTATTCAGCCTTTGTTGGGCTAAGTGCAAATGACCTTTGTTTCCTGTTTTACCAAGAAACTACAGCTGAACCAAGGTTGAAACTTCCTCCTGATGTTCTCTTGCGATCTGATGGACTCCCTGCCCAATCTGCTTTTGTGAAGCCCTATAGCTTCACTCCCTCTGACCATCTGTACCATAATCTTTACTGAGATGTGCCTTTGAGGTATCTCAAAACATGCTTCGCTGCCTTCCAAAACAACTTGGTAGGTTGAACCATAGCTTGACTCAGCTGGTTCACCACAAAGCACAAATCTAGTCGTGTGTTCACTAAATACATCAATGAACCCACAAGCTGTCGATACACAGTAGCCTCTACTACTTCTCCTGAAGTAGCATCCTAATTCCTCCAGTTACCTGCTAGAGGAGTCTGCATGGGCTTGCACTTCTCTATGTGGGATCTCCTAAGTATGTCATTGGCATACTTGCCTTGAGACACAAACACTTTCCCATCCTTCTGCCACACTTCCATGCCTAGAAAGTAGTGCATGAGACCCATTTCTTTCATCTCGAACTCTCTTGCAAGGTCCTCCTTGCAAGACATGATCAACTGATCATCACCTGCCAATATCAAATCATCAACATAAAGAACAATGATCAACTGCTTACCTTCCACCATGATGTGCTACAAGTTCGCATCCGCTTCAATCTTTGTGAAGCCAACCCAGTGAAGTAGTTGTCGATCCTGGTGTACCAAGCACGAGGTGCTTGCTCCAGCCCGTACAAAGCTCTCTTGAGTCGGCACACAGGTGATTCACGATCGAAGGCCTCAAATCCTTCCGGCTGCTCTATGTACACCTCTTCCTCAATCTTTCCATTGAGGAATGCAGTCTTCACATCCATCTGATGGATCTTCCAACCCATCTATGTTGATAGTGCCAACATCGATCTGATAGATGAGTACCTTGCTACAGTAGCAAAAGTCTCATCATAGTCGATCTCCTCAACCTGTGAGAAACCATGGGCGACAAACCTTGCCTTATGTTTCTCCACACTACCATCAGCAGCTTTCTTTACCTTGTAAAGCCAACGGGATCTCACAACTAACTTGTTCTCCGGTCTTGGAACCACATCCCAAACATTGTTCCGAACTGTGAATTCATACTCCTCCACCATAGCATCAACCCAAACTAGCTTTTGTACTACTTCCTCTAATCCAAAATGGATCTTGGATAGACTTCTAAGTCTAAAGTGTTCCTCAAAGAGGAAAATGAAAGTCAAGGACTGCTCCTGGCAATAATCCCATTGCGTAGATATTTTCATTCTGAATCTGCTACAATTTGAATGGGCTAAAACAAACTTCAGATGATGAAGTTATCACAAAAGGAAGATTGCCTTTGTCCTTTGAGAAAGGAGACATTTCTTCTAAAATGGGCATAAAGGCCTTATATGCAAAAATCGCATGTGGAAGGTTTAAAGGGCAAACCCGAAATATTATGTTCCACAGCCTAAACCCTTATCGAATCCATGAGATGTATTAGATTGGAGCGATGAAGGGATAAAGGCCGGTGGGAGGACTTAGCGATTACGATTATGCAACATTGCGATTGTCGATGAATGGACCAGCAGATCGGGTCGGCACAATCCATAATCAATGGAAAGAACCTCGGGCCATTACAAATGCGATATGCGATAAAGCGATGTGCGATCGCACAATAGGCATCAGATTGGGAAAACAGATCAATGGTCAGGATTTAATCGGCAGTCAGGAGATCGGTGATCCCTGATATAAAGGGTCAATGCGATATCGACGTTCTGATCAAGGAGCAGATCAACAGTCCAGATTTAATCGGTGATTGGAAATCGACGATCCTCGATGCCAGGGTCAATACGATTGCGATTGCGATAAGTGATTAAGGGTAGGACCCGATGGGTTTATAGACCTGATTTCATAAATTTTGAGATCCGGAATTTAGGATTTCTGTGTATTTCCCGTGTATTGGTGTTTTGGCCAATTCGCCTATGTGATGCGACATGCCGATGAAAGGCAGACCCGATAAGATTTATAGGGGTGATTTCATGGAATTTGAAGTTCGGATTTCACGCTCGATAGTGTATTTCCGGTAAATCTCAGTGTAATGGAATTTTATCCCATTTTTGGATTTTTTCCTGAAGGAAGGCCCTGAATCCTTTGTAACTACTCCTAATCATTATGCCACGCTGCAAGAAGGTGTTTTGCAGACAATGATGCATTTGAGAGCCACAGAGCCAGATGGCCAGTCGAAGAGAAAAGGAGCAGAGAAGCCGCAGAGGAGTGATTACATGCAGAGAAACGGCTGGGGAAGCTGCAGAGCCAGAAGAATGCCTTAAAGGAGCCAGAGAGCCCAATTGACGAGGGAGTTGAAGGAAGGAGGCAGCTGAGGAAGTTTTTGGAGTCGCTTGGAGGTCGAGCAAAAAACCAGAGAGCTTAAGGTTGCCGGGAGCTGGAGGACTAAAAAAGGTCGCAGGAAGGTTACCGAGAGTTGCTTGGAGGTCAAGCAAAATACAGAGGCACGTAGGGGCCGAGAGAAGCTCAGAGAGAGCCAAAGCCAAGAGCCAAGAGCTAGGGCGAGAGACAGAGCGAGAGCGAGAGACAGAGCGTTAGCCATGAGCCAGAGCCAAGAGCCAAAGCTAGAGCCAGAGCTAGAGCCAAAGCCGAGAGCCAGAGTGAGAGCCAAAGCCAACAAGCCAGAGAGCTTCAGAGCCAGGGATAAGATGGTGTTCTAAGCCCATTGTGTTCAGTGTAAACTAGTGGAGTTGAGCGTGGAGCTTGTAAAAGGGATTTTCCATAATCCCAGAGAGCCTAGTCAAGTTGACTAGAGCTCAAGGATGTAGCCCAAGAGTTTTGGGTGAACTCCATATTACATTGTTGTTCTCTATGTTTGTTTTATTGCTGCATTATTTACTATTATATGTATTTACATATCAGCATAAGCAACAGAACTTAAGGAATTTGGTCAGTTAAAAATAAACATAAGCATACACCTATTTCAAGCACTTTTTAAATCCGCAATTGGTTAATCACTAGATCTTGGGAATATTTAGGCTTTGGAAGTGGGAGAGGTTCTTGTAAGCTGACAAGAAGCCTTTAGTGCCCCATTTTCAGATCAGGTGGTATCAGAGCCTAAGATTGGTTAACCCCACCTTCAAGGAGGTGATATCAAAGTTGGTTATACCAGAGCAAGTGGTATCAGATCAAAATGCTTGATTGACAGAGAAAAGATTACTTGTCTAAAAGGTGTTTGGGCAGTCAAGGATTGATTGTATGCTTGTTTGCAGACTGACTATTGTTTGAGTTTGCAGAGGTGAAGGGAAAGCTATTGATATCTCAGTCCAAGAAGGACAAGAAGGAAGAAGGGCTGAAGTCATTCTTCTTATCCCAAAGAACCTCAAGGCAATCCTTGAAGCATAAGAGGTTTGTTGCAAAAGGCTGCTTGAATAAGCTCTTTGTTGATCTTGCTTGAAGTTCTTTTGTTCATTTTTCATAATGACAACTTCTACAAGTGAGTCCTCAAATTCCCCCTTCATCACAAGATTCTTTGATGGAGACATGAAGCAAGACTTGTTCACCATTATGGACAAGGTGAGGGAAATGTATGAGGATGGAAGGAAGAGAAGCATACTTAGAGAGTAGTTGAATTCTGTGGAGGAAGAGAAGCAGTTGTTTTCTGACAAATTGCAGGAAATGGAGAGGCAACTTCATATTGCAAATATGAACCTAAAAAGGATGTATGAGTTGGAGTCACAACTCTTTGTTTCCAAAGAAGCCTTGGTCAAGTATCAGTTTGAAGAAGAGGTAAACCATTCCTATTTGTCTTCAAATTCTTCTAAGAATGCTTGTATTGGTTATTTTGAAAAACATACCAGAGGCATAGGTTCCAAGCTAATGTCCAAGATGGGCTATGAAGGAAAAGGCTTGGGTAAACATGCAAAAGGTATTGTTGAGCCAATAATGGTTGAGGAAAGGCCTAAGTATTTGGGTCTTGGCTATGGACAGCCTTATGGAGAAAGTTCCAAAGCTGCCATGAAGACAATTGAAACAGTCCCAAGAAGGAGTTTCATTTCAGGTCTTCTATCTCAAGAGTGTGAAGATTGTATTTAGGAGGAATGCAATAGCTTGAAACATCATTTGTAGGATGCAGGTGTTCAGAAGCACACACTTGAACTAGAGAGATGTTGAAACTCTGAAGCCTTGAAGAGATTGATGGTGTTCCAAAGGGAGCCACTTCTTCATTTGCTTCACCTCCTCATGAAGGCAATAAAGGTGAAAGAGAAAGGTATAAATCTGGTTCTAACCATATTCCTTTTGATTATGTTCAGCATGATAAATTTCCATATAAGTATGGGAAAAGAATTGCATGTTCCTTTTGTGGTTTCGATAACCATAATGTTTCTAGATGTTGGAAGAGAATGGCCACATACAAGAAAATTTTGAAGGAAAGGAAGCAAGAAGCCAAAGGTCCATTAGACAAGGCAAGTCATGCTGTCAAGAGGATGCACATGTGTTGCACTAACTTCCATAAGCAAGGGCATCTTGCTGAAAAGTGTTGGACTCTTAATCCAGCAATGCTTCCACGAAAGCTGAAGAAGGTGGAAAGAGAAGATGGCATAAATGGAAAGGAAGATTCCATGAATGATGTGTGTCAGGATGATTCACATGTTGATGTTGATGTGCAGACAAAGAAAAGACCTTTGAAATGGGTTGGTAAGAAATGGTTAGAGTTCTTATCTAGTTAAAGATTGCATGTCTATTGATGCATCTATTTGCATTGCTTTGTTAATGGAATGCAAGTTGCAGGTTTTTACCAAGATGGTGAATGGAAAAAGGTTGAGTAGGAGACTCACTTTGTTGCTGCAACATTATATTTCATTCCAGCTTCGAAAGTACAATGTGCTTAAGTGAAAGTTGAAGGATGAAATGCATGCATGAGAATGTTGTGCATGAACACAAGGATGTTGATGATTTCCTTGTTTTTGAACATGTGTGTGTGATTAACTTGAAGGGTTGATTGCTTTGACATGCATGGGATGCAACGTTGACTTGGGAGAAGTTAACTTGGTCTCCAAGATGGAGATAATGATGAAGTGTTTCATCTTTTGAAAAAGAGTCCTAATGGTCTTTTTCTACATGCTTGACTTGAAGGGTCATTTGTTTTAAAGGCATGTTTTGTGGGCTTGGTATCTAGTCCATCATTTGTATGCAGATATAAGACATGGAGGTGTTCACAAGATGTGAAATCTATTTCTTTTGTTGAAGCAGGAGTTTAGACCATCCAGTTGTTGTTAACAGTTGTTGTTGACAACTTGTCAAATAGGTACAAATGAAAATTTTGTGAAGCAGATGTAACTTCACATTTGTTTGAGCCACCTTGGATCAATGATCAAGGCAGAGAAGTTCAAACTACCTTCTGTAACCTTCTCAGCAGGAGTTCTGCATGAAGTCAAGAAGGAAGCCAGTTCTTCCCAGGAGGACTAGCACATCCAGGAAGGAAAGTGGTTAGAGACTTTGGTTCAGAGGCACTATGCAGAGGCAAGTGTATGGACGCTGAAAGAAGAGGGTGTTGTTACTCTCAGTTACTGTTTAGATCAGTATATCAGTCTTTTGGAGACCAGAAGTTCTTTTAGTGTGAAGGTGTGATCCAAAATGGATCTTGGATAGACTTCTAAGTCTAAAGTGTTCCTCACAGAGGAAAATGAAAGTCAAGGGCTGCTCTTAGAAATAATACCATTGTGTAGATCTTTTCATTCTGAATATACTACAATTTGAATGGGCTAAAACGGACTTCGGATGATGAAGTTATCACAAAAGGAAGATTTCCTTTGTCCTTTGAAAAAGGAGGCATTTCTTCTAAAAATGGCATAAAAGGCCTTATATGCAAAAATTGCATGTGAAAGGTTTAAAGGGCGGACCCGAGATATTATGTTCCATAGCCTAAAACCTTATCGGATCTGTGAGATGTATCGGATTGGAGTGATGAAGGGATAAAGGCCCGACGAGAGGACTTGGCGATTGCGATTGTCGATGATCGGATTGGCAGATTGGGTCGGCACAGTCCATAATCAATGGAAAGAACCCCGGGCCGTTACAAATGCGATATGCAATAAAGCGATGGGCCGATGTGTGATCGCACGACAGGCATCGGATCGGGAAAATAGATCAACGGTTATGATTTAATTGGCAGTCGGGAGATTGGTGATGCCCGATACAAAGGGCCGATGCGATAGCGACATGCGATGCGATATCGACCATTCGATCAAGGAGCAGATCAATGGTCCAGAGTTAATCGGAGATCAGTGATCGACGATCCCTGATGCCAAGGCCAATACAATTGTGATTGCAATAAGAAATTAAGGGTCGAACCCGATAGGTTTATAGACCTGATTTCATAAATTTTGAGATCCATGAATTCAAGATTTTTGTGTATTTCCTGTGTAATGGTGTTTTGGCGAATCCGCGTATGCGATGCGATATGCCGATGAAAGGTGGACCTGACAGGGTTTATAGGGGTGATTTCATGGAATTTGAAGTCCGGACTTCATGCCCAATAGTGTATTTCCGGTAAATCTCTATGTAATGGAATTTTATCCCATTTTCGGGCTTTTTCCTAATGGAAGACCCTGAATCCTTTGTAATTGCTCCTGATCATTGTGCCACACTGCAAGCGGGTTTTCTGTAGACAATGATGCGTTTGAGAGCCACAGAGCCACAGAGCTAGATGGCTAATTGAAGAGACAAGGAGCAGAGAAGCCGCGGAGCTGCAAAGGAGTGATTACACAAAGAGAAACGGTTGGGGAAGCCGCAGAGCCAAAAGAATGCCTCAAAGGAGCCAGAGAGCCCAATTGATGAGGGAGATGAAGGAAGGAGGCAATTAAGGGAGTTTTTGGAGTCGCTTGGAGGTCGAGCAAAAACTAGAGAGTTGAAGGTTGCTAAGGGAGTTGGAGGACTGAAAAAGGTTGCTGAGAGTCGCTTGGAGGTCAAGCGGACTACAGAGGCATGCAGGGGCCGAGAGAAGCTCAGAGAGAGCTAGAGCTAAGAGCCAAGAGCTAGAGTGAGAGCCAGAGCAAGAGCAAGAGCCAGAGCCAAGAGCCAGAGCCAGAGTTAGAGCCAGAGCTAGAGCCGAGAGCCAGAGCCAGCAAGACGGAGAGCTTCAGAGCCAGGGATAAGATGGTGTTCTAAGCCCATTGTGTATAGCGTAAACCAGTGGAGTTGAGCGTGGAGCTTGTAAAAGGACTTTTCCATAATCCCAGAGAGCCTAGTCGAGTTGAGTAGAGCTCAAGGAGATGTAGCCCAAGATTTTTGGGTGAACTCCATATTACATTGTTGTTCTGTGCATTTGTTTTATTGCTGCATTATTTACTGTGATATGTATTTACATATCAGCATAAGTGAAAGAACTTAAGGCATTTGGTCAATTAAAAATAAACATAAGCATACACCTATTTCAAGAACTTTTTAATTCTGTAATTGGTTAATCACTAGATCTTGGGAATATTTAAGCTTTGGAAGTGGGAGAGGTTCTTGTAAGCTAACAAGAAGCCTTTAGTGCCCCATTTTCAGACCATCCTCAAAGGAAGATGGTTCATCTACACATTCCCCAACAAGGGCCATGTAACCAGTGTACTGCTCAGGTGACCTCCTCTCTCTGCACCGCGAAGATGGCTCTCCCACATTCTCTCTTGCATCCATCAACAATCTGTCAGCTTCCCTTGATCGCTTCTGCCCATTTCTGGAAGGCTCTGCTTGAGTGGATGTCTCCACTCCTGGAACCTTTGCATGCAACTACTCTGCATCAGTTTGAGGTTCCTCCTCCTTAGGAATCAAAAGTTCCTCCTTTGCCTGCAACTTGAACTCCCTCTCAAGGGAAACTCGCATGGCCTTCAGCTCATTGAACTTAAGATCTCTGCAAACCACTATCCTCTCACTGGTAGGCAAATACACCCGATAGTTGTGGGGAGTATCAGTGTACCCCACAAGTATCCCCAACTCTGCTATTGGCTTTAGCTTCTTCTGAGCATCCTTGGTTACATGGCAATAAACTAATGAGCCAAAGATCCTAAAGTGACCCACATCTAGTCTCTACCCAGAGAAAGCTTCCTTTGGTGTCTTCATCCCAAGTATGCGATGCAGGCTTCTATTCTGCAAGTAAACCGATGTGTTGCATGCCTCAACCCACAAATGAAGTGGTAGGCCTTGGTCATGCAACATCGCTTGAGCTACCCCCACAATCGTTCTGTTATTCCTCTCGGCCACCCCTTTCTGCTGCGGTTTATGAGGTGCCGTCAACTCCCGTTTAATTCCTTTTGTTGCACATAAGTCCTTAAACTCTTGAGAGACATACTCTCCACCATTGTCGCTTCGCAAGGCCCTAATATTCTTTCGAGATTATTTCTCAACCAAGGCTTTGAACTTACAAAACCTTGAGAAGGTTTGATCCTTCTTTTGCATGAAATAGATCTGGCATCTATGAGAAAAATCATCAATAAAAATCACATAATACCTTTGTTTAGCAGTGGAGGTTGTCGATAATGGTCCAATCACATCTGTATGAACTCACTCCAAGATTGCTTCAGCTCGATTGTCTCGATCACGAAAGGAATATTTTACATACTTACCTAAGGTACAACCTTTGCATGTGTCCACTTGCTCAAGTTTACCTTTGGGAAGTCCGGTAGAAATCTGCTGCATGATCTTCAAGGCCCCATGGTGTAAGTGGCCCAACATTCTATGCCATAACTTGCCAATATCTTGGCTTTGCACCAATTATGCTTTGGAACTCAATGCAACACAGTCATCTACCTATAGCTTGTAGAGATTCTTCACTTGAATCTTAATCCTCTTGGTTTGACTCGTGGCTATGTGTCTCAGGAATGCCTTTCCTTTGCTGAAGACTACATCATAGCCTTTGTCTTCCAACATCACGACCGATACCAAGTTTTTCTTCAGTCCAGGAACATACTTTACATCAGTAAGGGTGAGAGGAGCTCCATGCTCCCTCTGAAACACAATCGTACCTTCACCTGAAACACAGTACTTTCCAGCATCGCTCATCTCTATGTGCATCTGGAGGTCTTTCTCCTCCAAGGTGCTGAATAAAATCTTATCACCAGTCATGTGGAATGAGGCTCCATTGTCCAGGCACCAAACACAACCCACCATCGATGAAACCATGCATGCGATGAGGGTAAAATCCAATTCGAACTATGAGGCCAGTGCCTCACCATCTGATCCTTTCGAGGATCCCTTCTTGGATTTCTTCAATGGACAATTAGTTTCATAATGGCCCACCTAATGCCAATTAAAGCATCTCACTTTAGATTTGTTAATCTTCTTCCCACCATGGGAAGAACTCAATTTGGAATGGGAAGCTTTCCCTTTCCCTTTCTGCACCTTACTTGCTAAGGCTATATTTTCTTCATCATCATGCTTTGATGAAGAACCATCTCTAGTGCTTCTCTTGATCTCCTCCTGCATCAGATCTGACCACAGTCATTCCCAATCTGGCAGTTTCTCTCTTCCATTCACTAAGTCCTGGTAGCTATGCTAGCTCTTAGGAAGACCAAGGAGAGAAAGACTCACCATATCATCATCAACTGTCTTGATTCGTGCACTTCCAAGCTCATCTCTACAGGTGGTGAGCTTGTTCAGATATGTAGAAATCGTGTCGCCCTTTTCACAATTGATTTTCTGAAGCTTGTCCTTCAGCGCCAGCTTCCTCTAGTCATTGTTGTTCTGATATAGATCCTTCAATGTCTTCCACATTGAAAACAGAGTCTCCTTCCCATGGAGACTCGAGACTATATGGTCTCGAACTCCCTCCAGAAGAATCCTCCTCGCTCTCACCACACATTTCTTCCATTCTGCCAATTCTTGGGCATTAGTTGCTACTGGCTTGGGGACATCTTGATGAATGAATTCCTTCAAACCATTGTCCTCTAATACCGCTTCCATGTGATCCTTCCATGCTATGTAATTAAAGCTGCCATCTAGGGCATACTTGAGTCTCAAGCCATTGAACTCCATTGGTGAACTTTGAGATGTGATAAGAAATCAATTTTGTACCTACAATCAAGAACTTCAAACTTCAAACTTCTCCCTTCTTTGTATATTGTTCTCCACTTTGATCACCTTTGCTCTAATACCATGTAGAAATTTCACCATAGATTAAAATGATTATGCAATGTACTAAAGCAAAATACTTAATCTACTTCTACAATCAAACTTACAGAAGCTTACTCGATTTTGAGAAAGATCAACCAGAACATATATAACAGAGAAGAAGATTCAATCATACATGAAACACAGAATAATACTCTGGGGAAAGCCTTAAACTAAAAACCTTGCTATCTGTATTATCATACAAGTGGAAATATCTTAGGATTACACAAAGCTTTAGCTCTCAAGCTATCCATCTCTCAGTACAATCCCTCACTACTGCTCATAGACAGAATAGACAACACATATGCCTTCCTTCAGTCCTCCAAGCCTCCTATTTCCTTGCACAGTTTCTCCTGGGTCCTCAAGTTGTCACCTATGTAATAATTTCCTCACACACTGCTCTAACCTCTATAGTAACTACACAATCCTTAAGGAATGAATTCCTTTTGCATGCAAGAGATAATCACATGGGAATATTCTAGCAACTGATAGTACCTTGTCCCTTCCTTTAATTTCAACTGGGTCTTTGTCTGAACTGACATGCATGAGTTATTTATGAGAGAATATTCAGTTATCTGGAGAACACTAGTTGCATGCATGCATGCATTAACTGACTGAACTCATAATTAGTTCCACAAACTGTTTGGAACTAATTTAACTGGACTTAATTCAGTTAACTGAGCTAAATAATTACAACTCAAATACAACTCATCATTATCTCCTTAATTAAGGGATAACTTCCTCAATCAAAGGGATAATTGTTGCATGTCTTCACAAAGACTTTATGCTTGATTTTCTCCAAATAATTAACTTAAGATGAATTAATTAATTATTTTTCAAACAACTGATGAGACTAAATTCGAATTTTGATTCTCAATTTTGATTCTCAATTTTGATTCAAGGACAAATAAAAATTGGAATATATCCTGAAATGCTATCTATAGCAATGCTAATTTTAGCATTTCTTGTTGTTATTTTCAACACTTGGTGTGGTGAATGCAAGCGTGCCACTTCAAATGTGAAGGTGGGTTGATGAGCATGAGGGGCAATGTTAATCCAAAGCTGAGAGGGTAAGGGAGAGAATAAACATGCTTAGTTGGAGGTTAAGGTGGTTACTCACCATGCTCGATTCATAATTGGGAGAAAATTTTCTTTGGATTCTCTACATCATTACATAGAGAGGAGGTTTTCCATGGGGATTCCCATTGGAAATTTAAATGAATTACAATGGTTTTATAGATCCTCGAATTTCTAGTTATTACGTCTCATCTTTCCATTCAGACGTCACACCTCCAAGGTTGTTTCTTGTTTTTGGATGCTGAAATCTCAGTGTTTTGGTGTTTGGGATCTAGTTACTGTCATGGTTCTTAGTTTAAGACATGTATGGTAGACAGAGCTAACCATGCCAAGCTTCTCTGGCGTGGTGGTTATTTTCAACTCCTCCTCATCTAGGCCTTTCAATGTGCAAGGATTCATCCTCTTGGTGGTAGTTTATTCATGCATAGTGGTAACATTATTCTTCATATGACTATGCTTTTTAGTTGTTTCACTTCACAGGGTCTTGTTTTATTTTGGTTTTTTTGATGGTTGGGTCTCTATTTCCATTCTCAAAATTAATGTATCACTCTTCAATTCCCTGTCCTATCTTACTAACAAGTTCTTTCTCAAAGCCTATCTCCTAGTTTAATGTCTTCGAGTCATCTCTTAGCACTATTTGTCTTTTCCATTATACCTTAGAACTTTTCCTTGCGAGGTTCGTTTGGAATTTGCATGGGTGAACCTTCGCCTTATTACGTGTGCCCCTAGCCTCTCTCTCTCATCTGCCACTCCAACTAGAATCATCCCAACCTCTATGATCATGCATACTCTATCGTATAATATTTTTCTTATCTTCCCATCTAATGATGACTTCTCCAATGCATGCCCTTATACCAATTAGGGTTTTCTTCTTTCCAACTTGGAAGTTGTCTTAGCCAGCTTGGAGCACAACACCTTTCACCTAAGCTCGCCCTCTTTGTGGTCTCCTCTCTTGTCAGCATGCCCCATTGTAGGTTGGTTTTAGGGCATATGGGTGGAAAATGTAGTCATACCACTGCCTCCGTGTCAACGAATAGTCAAGTCACCTCCTCCTTGTAACATTAGGCCTAAGCTCAAGCCCAAAACTCTTTATCCCATTACTAAGAAATCATTCATGAATTGGTTTTCCAAGAGATTGAAAAAGTGGAAGTAGACGCATGCTATAGTCGGTGCTTCATCCCATACATCCAAGTTGATAATGCCATCAAAGAATGGATTCTTGATATATGCTCTTCCTCTTAATCTCAATTATCTTAGTATTTGAAAAATGTTAATGTCTATTGGCACACAAATATTCTCATGAGTCGTGTTCTCATAGACAAAGAAGACGCCCAACAAGAAAATTCCATTCGAATTGCAGAAACTAGAGGAAACATTTAATCAAATTGATTACAAGTTAACCATTTTGGGCAAGAGATCCACCAATGTCATCTTCTCCTTGAACGAGGAAGGGGATCCACAGTTGCAGATGCACAAAGATCCTCCTCCTTAGTTAACATGTTTTGTTGGAAATTTTTGTATCCTTTTGGTTATACATTTTGTTTAGTTTTAACACAAGATGTAAAGGACTGGCATAAGTAGCTTGTTTATAATATTTTCTATCTTAAGGATGCTTTTATCAAAAGGGGTATCAAGAACCCCAAAATTTTGAACTTGTGCTACTGGTTTAGTTTCCCGTTAAACAGACAAGTAGAAAACCATACCAGTAGCACGCTATACTTGTTTATGAAATATGGTTTTTGAAGTAATGAAAAGTGCCAAACCTTCAAAAAAAAAGTTACAAAGTAAAAAGACAACTATCCTAAGTTTTCAAGCATGAATGGTAACTCAAGTACCACAACGCAAAGCTTACAAAATTTCACAATTATTACATCATGGTGATTCTTGTAGAAAAACATGTAGGTATATAACTTAAAAAAGACTCCTAAGGTTATAGTTGCTTTGTTGAACATATAAATTATAGAAATATGTGGTGACTATTGGCTTCTCCTTGTGTAAGGTTGGTAGTAAGAGAATTTTGGTTCACAAGATTCGTGCCCTCCATTATCTAGTTGATTGTGTCTTCTTCCTTTAAATTTTCTTGGTCTGATTTTCTTGATTATGTGATTTGAAGTTGCAGACTATGAATCTTTGCTTAGATTGACAACCACGTATTTCCACATGTAAATTCTACTTTTAATTCATTAATTGTATATTTTTTTGCACTAGGGTACTCAAAATTATGGGATTTTGTGATGTACATTGAAATTCATTTTCATGCACCATTGAGGTCATAAGAAAAAGGAAGTATCTATTACACTGTATCAATTCTTCATGTCTTCTCAAAACCCTTGTAAACTCTTGTGCTTCATGTCTTCTCAAAACCCTTGTAAACTCTTGTGCTTCATGTCTTCTCAAAACCCTTGTAAACTCTTGTGCTTCTCTAATAATCCAATGTGAGCACACACCAAAAAAAAAGTAGTAACTTTGGTCAAGCCCATTATTGAGCTTAAGAAAATGGAGAGGTCATGGACCCCAAAAAAACCTTGTTTTGCCAAATAATGGTAGACCCCTTGTTCCACAGATTATACCATCAAAAAATAATTCCAAATGACCACAACTTTTCAGTATTTGGTTGTAGGAAACCAAGATCCAAATTTACTAAGGAGAAGACAACCAAAATATAGATTAAGATGCAAACAAAACCAAGAGGGTTTATTTCAAGTAAGCACCAAAGGTGAAAATATGCCTATGGGGAGACATACAACATGAATCATATAAACACACACAAAATATGCCCACCCTCTAGAAACCAAAGTGAGAATATGAATACAATTGACTCATACCCAAAGACAATTTCAGACATAAAATTCCAAATGATAACCTAGAGACTAAGTGAGACTCTTACTAGGTTAGGGTTGGTTTGACCAATATTCCTCCCTTTCACACAAAAATGTCATCCCATGCAATATTTCATTATGACACCTTACTAATCCATCCCTTCATTGAGGAGTTCAATTCTCCAAGTTTAATTACTTTCATGAATGTGAATAAGGGGAAGGCTAGTCCTTTCAAGTCCAAGCTCCTCAGATGTATACTATTGGTGGAGTTTGTGATAAATTGCTATTTATTATGATGTTACAAGCCCTCATTCTAAACCTTGGAGTGCTAACGAATTGGATATTAGCTCCACCCCTTATTTTTCTAGAGGACACCTACATTGAGTATAACTACTTTATTAGCCAAAGAATCAACCTAACGATTGAAATTTTGTAATACTTGGTAAAATCAAATCTTACACATTAATAGTCCGCTTTATGGATTTATTCTGTGATCTAGGCCAATTTATTATTGGATGGAGTTGATTTCAAGACTATTAGATTAATATTTATGCTTTTGTCTCGTATAGAAATCAAAGATTTCATTATTGCTTCTTTTCTAAGAGGATACCTTGGTAGAGAGTGTAAAATTTTGCTTAATTATTTGTAACATTTCTAAGGTATTAAGTAGATTACATTTCATGATTTCCTTTCATATCGAATAAAATCCCCATCCCCCGAACCCCTAGGAAACCCTCCCCGACACTTGCCACTCCTGAATTACCTTTGGATGCTCTAGAAGATAATGTAGGATCTATGAAGAAGTTTTCATCTCTAGAATCCAATCATAATTTCTATGTTATGTTTGAATTTGGTTTGTGGAGGCTTGGGTTAAAACTTAGAGTTGAAAATAATTAATTGTTATAGCCAACTTTCCTCACTTGGTTCCAAAGGTAGATGATATAAATTTGTGTTATGGTTTTGTGTTAATGAATTCTAAAATGAGTCTTTTTTATTTACTTGTAAATTATCTAGATGCCTCTTACTTCTATTTAACTATAGGTTTGTTTCAAGCCAAACAATTTTTCCAACAGATGTCCAAAGTCTTCTTAGGATAAGTATGTTTTTTAGAATTCCCCTATAATTTTTACTCCATAATTGGGCCTATGCGCTTTGTGGTTGATTCCAATGAAGGTATGATGCCAAACCTACATTGAGAAACTACATTCAAATAGAAGATGATAGATAATCTCTTCATCTTTATGGTATAGTAGACATTAAGATGGGCCTCACACTCACCTTTTTGGTATATTTCAAGAGTAAATATCTTTGTGTGGATACTTTACAAATTAAATATGTTGACTTTCAGGATGCCATCTATGTGCCAAACCTATTTATAAATAACTAAAAAATATGGGAGTGGAAAAGATTGGGAATGATGTAGATATTTATTTGTTATAGAATACTTTGAGGCTCCTAGATATCAATTGTATAGAGAATGAAATGAAGGGTAGGAATATGAATATAAATGTATACACAGAAAAGATTGGAAAGAGTAGTAATACAATGATAATTTTTTGTAGCAGCTACAACCCCCCTCCAAAATTTTGCCCTTGCTTTGATTTTGGACCCTCCCTTTTATCCACAGGAGTTCATTAATCATTGTTATCAAGTATTCATGCCTATGTAAAGACTTAAACTTCAATACAATGCTTGTGATGTCTTGTTTTGACCCCAATATGAACCTTTTCAAACACAAACCATCTCCTACCTTGACCTTGCAGCATTATCAACCTTCCCTTTTGGAACTGTGCAATCTTGGAAGGCAGGCTAGCCTTAAGGATTTGAAATACACAATCTTGGAAGGAAGGCCAACCTTAAGGATTTGAACTGTGCAATCTTATGAGGTAGGCCAACCTTGAGCTTAGAAACTAAGTAACCTTGGAAGGAAGGCTAGTCTTGAGCTTAGAAACTGTGCAAAATCTTCTCCTACCCTCAAAAACTACACAATTCACTGAGGCAAGGAATTTCCCAACCCCTTGTGGTTGGGAATTGCACAATCCTTCTTGGAAGTGTGAATGGGTAGTTTCTTGGAAAAAAAGAAAATAAAAAAGAAAAAGGCCAATCCCTATAAAATAGGAGTGGAGAATTAGTTTCCCAAAGAGTGGCACAAATTCCTATTTTTTATTTTCCGCCAAGATTTGATTTTTCCCTTATTTTTGGCATGCACGTCATAAAACATAGCCTAGCCTAGATATATATAATAGATGCCCATAGAGCTCATTTTAACATTCTATCTTGGAGCTCTAGCCTTTCTAGTGAGATCAAGGAACCTTCGGTGGAGTTTATGGTGCTTTTCTGGGCGAGTTTTGCTTTTGTCATCTTTTGTCGCTTTTTTGTGTTGCCTTTCGGAGTGTTGTTTTGCTTGTTTCTTTCCATGGATGTTGGTGTTTTAGTTTTTATTAGCTTGTGTAAGTGTTGGTTCAATCCGTCGTTCACTTTTTACAATTGTTGCATCAACTTCTTGTTTTTTCCCGGTAGAGGTCGCTACTATGTCTTCCTGTGCATGTTTGTTTTTCCCTTTGCATGTTGATATCTTGAACTTGATTCTTACTGATCTATCTTAACCTTAGTCAAATATTCACTCTTTCTTGCCCTATCACTCAAATATGTCAATTTTCCATCTCCTTCCCGAGAAGTTCTGTTCTAACTTGGCCAGTAGTTTCCCTCTTCAACTGTGCATTTCACAACTCTAAGGATAAAGCCTAGTCCTTGGCTTGCACAACTGCACATTACATAGTTCTAGGGCTTAAACCTCACCCTTAGCCACTAAGACTGCATAATGCATAGTCTCTCCCTCACTCTTCCCATGCTAAGATTGTGCATTCCATAGTCTCAAGGCTCAAGCTTCTTCCTTGCCTACTGAAACTGCGCAATGTGTAGTTCCTAAGCTTTGCCTCTCCCTTTCAGTCCAAGAATTACACAGTTCTTCCTCTTAGACATGTGGTTGATGCCTTGATCTTGTTTTGTGGGTTTTTTCACTTAAGCTAACTTATGTTTTCCATGAGTGCATTTTTATCCTATAGGTACTACAGTTTTTGAGCACTTCCCTTTGTCAATTACTATTACTATGGCTCACAAGAGATCTCTCTCAAAAGAAACTACAAAAAGAAGAATTGGGGAGGAACTTGAGAGTACTCCAGTAAACTTTCCATTTTTCTTAGAAACTTAGTTGTATATAGAGAAAGATTCATATATTACATGGTATAAGGTGAATGAGCCATTCTCAACAAGAAGTTTCAAAACAGATATTGAAGACAAGCGGGTTTACATCAATGCCCAGAAGTTAGGATTACACAAGATTTCATGTAGGTATCTAATGTTTCCATGCACAAACATTGTCAACTCGATTTTGTCACATACGAATACCAATACCATGACTCTCAACAGTGCCAATGGACAAAGGCTTATGGCACACGATTTTCAGAGTATGTATCATTTGCTATTGCCAGAATCTTACATGAATTTCCACTTCTATTCAATCACCAGCTACTTAAGCATGAAGTATGTCATCAAAGGTTGGCTGAAAGAGCCATCTAAGTTCTGCTAGACACCCAACAACACCTACAAGAAAAAATCTCTCAGGAAGGCTTTTCAGTACTTGATAATTCTATGTTGTCGGATCTATGGTCAATAGATTACTGAAACCTTTCCCAAAGGTTAGGCATTCTTGCTAAATCAGATTTTGAACGAAGGAAAACCATTTAATTAGTCAGACTTGCTGGCTCAACAGTTAAGGATTCATGTGAATAATGCTAAGAACCCTCCCAAGGGTAAGCAAGTCAGATTGCACATGTCTTCTTACTTGTTGGATGCAATATGTGCTCAAAATTCATTTCCTAGCATGAGTTGGACTTGGACACCCAAGGAACCTAGTGTACACATTTATTGCAAGCTTATTTCATATTGCAACCACAAAGGAGTTATGGAAAAGTTGACTGATCACTTCCTTGTTCCATTGTATAAGATGATTTTTTAGGAACACCCACCCCACATGTCCCATGAGGCGCTGGAAGTAGTATTAGAGTTGGTTGATTGGTTTGCCTCACCAGATGGCACTTACCTCAGAGTGTTCGATGGTTACAAGTCTCCACATCTTCTATGGAGGTATGCCGCCAACAACTTAGTCATGTAAGAAGTAGCATACCATATCTCCATAATTTTTTCAGAAGTGTTGTAGAGGAATAAGAAAGCACCTTGGCCCACCCTTCCTTTGCAAATCAGATTGTACGAGATCAAGAATCTAAAAGTGGCAGAAACCAAAGGTAAGGATATATATACGTTTACATTCGGTCACATGGACTTCAATCAATATGATCCTAGGAGTGTTTGCAAACGACACTATGCAAAGATTCATTTCTCTTGGCCAAGAGGGACTTTTGCTACACTTGAGGAGGAAAGGATTAAGAATCATTACAATTCCTCTAAGCCCTGCCAGTCAATCATCTTTGTAGTTACATCACAGATTACTTCTTAGTTGGAATCAACTCCGAAAGCAAATCCATCAGTGAGGCACAAATCATTGTGTGAAAGGGAAGTGGAAACTTGTGCAAAGTCCAGTGGAAGAACAAAGGCACAAATGGAAATCAGATCCAATTATCTTGAAAGTGGCCATAGTAGCAAAAATAAAGAGAAATCAAGGGAAGGAGGAGGAATAATTGAAGCTGGAGGAAGAAAAAGAATAGAAGGAATGAGAAGAAAGGAAAAGGTGAGAAGAAGAAGAAATACAGAAGAAAGAAGAAGAAGCGACAAGCTGAGGAAGAGGGACAAAGTCAGCTACTAGAAGAAGAGAGATATCAGTTGTAGGATAAGGAAATTGCTCAAGAAATTGAAGATATGATAGTAATATAGGACATGGAGGTGGAGCCCAAGAAAAAAAACCAGGATTTTAATATCATGCCTTCCATGCAACATATCACTACTCAGTCTCCCCCTCCTCCAACAACAGAGAAATATCCAAGTGAAAAAATAGGAAATTGTTCCTCTTGATGATGGTATAGTCATGGATATGTACAATCTAACTTATGATGAGATCTAGAAGAATATTGTACAAGTGAGAAAGAAACACTTTCTGGATGATCTCACATCTCCTGCGTTCATTAGAGAAAGGGTGATTGTCACAGATACCATGCGGAATCTAGAAGCCATTGTTGCAACCAACTTGGCCTTCGCAGTTGCTACCAAGTAAAACACAAAGTATCTCAGAACAAAGAAATGGAAAAGAAATTACAAGCCGCAATGCAACAAGTGGAACAACTCCAAGGAGAGGTCGAAAAAGAAGCTCCCACATAGGTGTATCTAGAAGAACTCAAGGTAGCCATACTTGGTGAAGTATCAACATTGGGAGAAACCATTAAAAGCCTCTACGAGGAGTTGGTCACCATGCACAAAATAGTTGTCCACTTGCATGGCATGCAACAGAAGTGTAAAGACAATGCTAAAGCCCTTAATGTTGTTCATACAACCATCACTACCATGCATGAGTGGTTAGTGCAATACAAAGGCGCACCTCTTGAGTCGATGAAGAAGATAAGGCAACATGTTGAGTTGGAGAATGCGGGGGTTCAGATTTTTATCCAGAGTAAAAAACAAATCGACTCATTCATCACCAAAATTTAGGCCTCATACGCATAGTTGTACAACAGTTTGGATTTCATGGTGAAGTCACACAAGATCCCTTTAGTTCGCTCACTCACTGAAGCCAAGGGCAGAAATAAATTAGAAAGGAGATTGAATAATTCTTAGACCAACTCAGGAATATCACTACCAAGGAAGATCTAGAGGTGAACATGCATAATATGAAGAAATACATTGGTGGCCCTATCCATATCAATACCATGTTATACTTGCTGAAGAAGGAAACTCAAATTGGTTCCAAGTTAGTCTACCTAGATGCAATGGAGGCTAGAGTCCGCTTCCAGCTTGATCCCATTACACAGTTTAGGGAAGTCATCGCATAGTACAAAGATCAATACACTATGTAACTGAGAAACTATAAGTTGAAGTGCTGAGTAGGAGTATCCCCAAACTCAAGCTTGATTTGTTTTTTCTTATTAGGTTGTCTAGTTGACTCTACCTAATTTTGTCTTATATGGGTTTGAACAGATTGTAATATTCTTTTGTAATTAATTATAATGAAATTCCAAGTGTCAATTGTGGAATGTGAAAATTCATTTTGTAATGAAGTTCAAAGGTCATGGTTGAAGGAATTCAAAGAGTCATGAGGGAAGTCCAAGAGTCACAAAGGGGAGATGATTAATCATCTCATTTGTTATAAATATACCCTCATAACTCATGTAACAGGGTTTTGGCCAGGTTTTGGCTTAGGATCAGAATATTGGGAGTTTTGATGAGAGCCTTGGCTTCTCCTTGGCACAGAGAGAGTATCTTTCTTTGGAGGAGTAGGCGGTGGCTTCATGTTCCACTATTGGGACTAGTGGTTTGGTAATTGTAAATGTATGTTTGGGACTTTCACTTTAATAAAATCTCATAGACGACACATTTTCGTGCATATGTTGTGAATATAGTAGGACTAATCTTGTTATGTTTATAATATATGTTATTTCATTTACGCTAATGCTTATGAACTATTTCATTTGCATTAGTATGAATCTTGTTGAATGTGTGTTGTTGTATATTTCAATCATGGTTATCTTGTGAATTGTTTTACATGCTAATTCATGATTCCTTTTATGCTCGTGTGTTCCTTTCAAGTTGTGTACTATTATAGGCTTCTAAGGAGCTCACTCACTTTCCCTTTGTCATGTTAGAACCTTTCATGCATTGCACTTGATGATTCAGGTGGATATTGGTGGCCACCCACCTATTCCACTTGGATCCCCACCATTTCTTTTCAGTTTCCTTGATTGTAGTACAACTTACTATATTTTTCATTTTTCGGGTCCTAAACTTCCAGAGCTCTTTTGAGGGCCTAAAAGACATTTTTTTGGGAAAAAAGAGAGACTAGAAAAGTGCCAAATCAGTTTGGTAGTTTGTTTTCGACCTTCTCTTGGAGGTCTTCGAAACGGGATATTATGATAGTCAAACAAAGATCGTATGCCAAATTTATGACCTCGGGAAGTTGACGTTCCAACTAATCCTAATGGGGCCCACAAGCTTTTGGCGCTTCATCTCCTAGGGTTAGGTTTTCAGATGTTTAGGTTTTCCCATTGTTTCTCAAGGATAAAAATGCCACTGAGCCTCATTATAACCTAATTTAAAGGCATGTAGTCATCACATCTCTTCTCAGAGATAAACTACCATCACCTATGCAGTTTATTTCCATTCTGCTTGTAATAATATTTCAGTTCTTTGATATTAATGAAATGAAGATTTATTGCTGTTGCATCTCTGTGTTTATGTTTATATTTGTATATTTTTGTGTTCCTGCATAAGTCTGTATCAGTGGTATCAAATTGGTCTGCTATTTCCTTTTTTTCTTTGCATATCCCCAATGAGGTCAGGTATAAGGACTTAAAGCTCGGACTGGTTGAACCTTTGCAAGACTAGCCTCGCAAACCTCGATGACCTCCCATGGCAGAAGAAAATAAATATGATGGAGCTGGAGATCCTTTCAAACTATTGCTCGAGGAAGCCCTTAAGCAACAAAGGAACGTGATGATTGATAACTTTTCCCAGATCCTTCGGCGGCTACCCACAGACGACACATCTTCATCCAACAACCACTCTAGAGGTGCCACTCCTTTTAAGGTACAAATCAAATTTGAAATTCCCATGTTTGAAGGCTAGATAGATGAACACATTGTAGATAGATGGTTAAATCTTTTGGAAGGATACTTTTCAGTTCATGACTTTTCCAATTGGGAAAATATTACTTTTGCACTCCTCAAAGCTGCCCCCAATTTCAAGGTCTGTTGGGGAACGTACAGTGAACAAAAGGATGAGAGGGAACCCTAACTATTTTCAGCCGCACCCACTTGGAAATATTTCTGAGATGCTATCAAGGAACAATATTACCCTGTCGAGAGATATGAAGATAATTATATAAAGTGGACCATGTTGTGGCATGGAAGGGACCAAGATGTGCTACAGTACACAAATATTTTTCATACCCTTCACACAAATTTGGGTATCAAGGATTCTGAGTGGAATTTCGTACTCAAGTACCGTGACTCTCTACACAAGTACATCCAAGACAAGATGGATTTCTTGGACATCTCCTTGCTTGGCACCACCTATCGATACGCTGTCAAGATCGAGAAAAAATTTAAACAGAAGAAGCGAGACTTTAGATCTGAAAATCTGAAGGGAGGGAAGGTGCCCCCAAACCACAAAACAAAGGACAAAGCCAAGGCGGGGTGACCCTTGAAAACCCGCCAAAGCTGTAAGAAAATAAAAATGCCATGAAGACAAAGAGTGACATAGGGAAATGGTGTGAGTTCCATAAGAGCCCCACCCACAACACAAGTGAGTGTCAATACAAGCATTCGCTGCTGGCCGAGTTGAAGGCTTCCGATTCAGAAGCATGTTCCGACTCTGAGTCAGAAAGTGACAAAGGGAATGACAAAGGGAAGGAGATTATTAATGCAGAGACTAGTGCCACCATTTCCACCACCAATATCTAGAAGATTGACTCCAAAGATCCTTAGGAGGGGGAGTGACTCTTCCACTCACCTATGTGGGTGGAAGGTTTGCCGCTACAATTCATTGTCAATAAAGGAAGCCAAAAGAACCTCATTTTAGAATAGGTCGTGAAGCGGTTGGGCCTACCAACCACACCATACCCAGAACCATACACCATCGGGTGGCTTAACCAAGGATGAGATCTTCATGTCAGTCAACAGTGTCGTCTTCCCTACAACATCAAGCCCTTCATAGATGAGGTAATGTGTGATGTTGCTCCTCTTGAAGTTTGTGATGTATTATTAGGCCAACCATACTTATGGAGGCTTCATGTTGTGTATGATTCTATGCCTCACACTATTATTATTTCTTTGGGAAATAAGTTATACAGGATACCAAAGGTAGCACCACCTATCACCATCTCTTTGATCTTTGCGAAGCAATGCAGTAAGTTCATTTCCCAAACCAGGAAATTTGTCTTCCTTATGATTCACCCTCAGGGAAAGAATTAGACCATGGCCACATCCACAACCTCTAGACAAGGATCCTCCACACGATAGTAATAGATGGACAAGGTTGTGGAAGAGTACAGGGACATCTTCACCTCACCCACAGGGTTACTCCTGCATTGTTAAGTCATGAAATCCATCGATCTAACCCTGGGTGCACCGCTACCCAACGAACTGATATGTTAACACTCTATTTTGGAGAATGATGAAATAAAGAGGCAAATTTAGGAGATGTTGCAGAAAGGGCACATCAAGCCAAGTTCATCATCCTGTGGGACCCTGAAAAGGTATCCAATCCCACAGATTGATGAACTTTTGGACTAGCTCAAGGGGGCCAAATATTTTAGCAATATTTACTTGAATTTTGATTATCACCAGGTACCAATTGAACCCTCTGATGTGTGGAAGACCACCTTAAAATCCAAGGAGGGCCTTTTGAATGGTTAGTCATGCCTTTTAGATTGTTGAATGCCCCCGCAAACTTCATGCGACTGATGGATGCGATATTGTGGCCCTTCACCAACTCATTCATGGTAGTGTACTTGGATGACATTCTGATCTTCAGCTAGAGTTGGGAAGAGAACATACACCATATCTGTCATGTCCTCCAAACCCTATGACAACACAAATTGTGTGCCAATTTGGAGAAATGTACTTTTGGTATGACCTAGGTTCAATATCTGGGATACATAATTGATGAGTGGGGTGTGCATGTGGACCCAACCAAGATACAAGTTATCCAAGATTTTCTGGCCCCCACCACTCTAACAGAGCTCTGCAACTTTATAGGTATTACCAATTTCTATCACAGGTTCAGGTTGGGATTCTATCATATCACTTTTCCTTTGAGTCAATTTTCCAACGATGGAGCGAAAGAAAAGTTATTTTTGTCTGAATCCCAATAGAAGGCATTTGTCGAGTTGAAGCATTGCCTCTGCTCTGCGCCAATGCTCACATTACCAGACCTGCAACAACCATTTGAAATTAAGACAAATGTGTCTGACTCTGCTATTGGTGCAATACTTACCCAACAATGGCATCTGATGGCATATCACATTGAGACACTTTCAAATACAGTCCAAAAGTATCCCACTTATGAAAAATAGATGTATTCTATTGTGCAGGCCTATCGACTGATCCACAATGCAAACTTGAAGGCAATGGAAAAATTTGCAAGTAAAATTTTATGTATTTTAGGCAATGGATCACTTTGCAAAACACATAAAATAATGGTTTTAAAAATTAGTTAAAAACATAAAATAGAGAAAAATATACCATATCAGAAACAAATGACAAAAAAAATGATAAAGGAGTTCAACCTCTCCTGGTCCAACGTCCAATGTTGGGCCTCTTTCATTAAGCGCTCAAATTTGTGTTTACATGGATTTAAAGTTCTCATAATGTAAAAATTATGTCTCCAATGGCTCCAGAACAGTAAAAATCCTCAGTTGGGCTCTCGTTGGGATATATTTGGCCAAAAACAGAAGAATTTATGCTCTCTAGAATTTTTTCTACTAATTGCTCTACAAACTAGATTGTACTACTAACTGATCTACGAATTTTTCATTTCCAGGGTGTGTTGAGTGCCAATTTTACCTAGCATTGGCAAGATTCCCATCGGTTCAGGTGCATTTTTTTGCTTAGTTTAAATGCCAAATAAGGCCTATAGTGAAAAATTTGGGCCACATGGGGCCATGTGCCTAGGGGCTGGGGCTAACCGCCCACCCCCGTAGGTATAGTTCCCAGGCACTCTGCAATAGTTCTATGGAGCACCATAAAACCAGGGCCGTTCCCTAAAAATTCGCACCTGATTGCCAAAACTCTCCACCAACCTCTCCACTGATTTCCACTAGTCATATGTGTAAGGGCTAGACGTGGGCTGGGCTTCTGCTAGCCCCCTCGACTGAGCGCTCCGATCCGGTGGCTAACATTATGGTTTCTAGAATCTTGGGTTGTGGCTAAGCCCGAGCCCTTAGCTCCTTGCTGCCTATGATCCCATGGGCGGTAAGGTGATCGGGGGCTAGGGCTTAACCTCAATTCCTTCCCCCAACACTTCAACGCATAAAATTTAAATATGTTTCTGCTGTTATGTTTTAACAAGTAACACCTGCGGCATTGTGGTAGAGTGCTGGATTGTTGGTTCTTTGGTCTTGAGTTTGAATATCCCTAGTGGAATTTAGGTCTTAACCAAATTTTACTGACCCTCGAGGTGCCACGTGGCACCCCATGATTGGGCCACATGGCATCCCATCATTGGTCCACATAAAAAATTCCAACCACCAATCAAATTCTTGCCAAAAATGAACCAATCACATGAGGCCACTTGGAAGCTTGCCATTGGCTCATGAGGTACAAGCAGCCTGCCCAATCACCTTTCCTAGCCATCGTACAAACTACCCAGTCAACAGTCCTGCATCCCCCCTATAATTTTTTTACTTGTTTGGGAAAATGATTAAAACGTGATATCAAGAGCATACAATATCAGTTTTGAGTGATTAAAGTTTCATTGGATTTAGGTCATCAAGATCTATGCTTTGGCACAAGTTTCGAGCACTTTTGAACACTTTTAATTTTGAGCACTTTAATGATCCCTTGGATCACTGCTCCCCACTAGAAGATTTTGGACCTCCAAAAGACTATTTTCAATCAAAAATAAGATGAGGGTATAGTTCCCTCATCCTTACAATCTCAATCCATTTGGTTTTGCTTGGATTTTTTCCTTTGAGTCCCACAAGAAGGTACTCCATGTTCCCTCATTTTGAAGTTCTTGTTTTTCTATCAAGGATAGTATCTTGCTGCAATTCTTCAAGAAATTCAAGAGAGAAATATTCTATTGAAGGAATTTGAACATGCTCTCCTTGATTACCAATTAAAGGAAGCTCATGTAATCTCAAATTCTCAACATTAACAACTACATACATTTTCATATATGGAGGAAAATCCAATCGAAAGGCATTATTACCAATCTTTTCTAAAATCTTAAAAGGTCCATACCTTATTGGTTTCAATTTTGTACCTTCTCCCTTAAGCCTCTCCTTGCTAATGCAAAGCCAAACTTCATCTCCAACCTGAAAATTTTGGTCAACATGATGCTTATCATACCTTATCTTGTTGCCTTGGCTCTTTTCCAACTATTCTGGAACCATCTAATGCACCAATTGAACTTGTTCAATGAATCACTTGGCCTTATAATTGTCACTATGTCCATAAATAGCAACATATTTCCCAAAGATAAAATGTAAAGGATATTTTGGTAAGTATCCAAAGCATGCCTCAAATGGAGATGTTTGAGTCAATGAATTCTTTGCCTAGTTGTAGGCATTTTGAATGTAGTGTAAGTGTTCATCCCAAAGCTTAGAATGTTTGTTGCAATAACCATGAAGAAGATGTACTACCGTTCTATTCACCACTTCTATCTGACCATCGGTTTGTGGATGGAATGATGTGATCTTTTTCAACTTGATGTCCATGAGTCCCCATAATCTTGACCAAAATTTCCAGACAAATCGAGAATCTCGATAAGAAATAATGGATTTGGGCAAACCCAAAATGTACCCATACATTTTGAAAGAACATTTGTGCAGTTTGTTCAAATGTAATGTGCTTCTTACAAGGCATTAAAATACACATCTTACTGAAACAATCCACCACAACATAAAGATAAACATGATTTTTCTTAGACATAGGCAACCGTCCTAGAAAGTCAATAGAAACACTTTCCCAAGGACGAGAAGGAACTGGAAGTGGAGTATACAATCCTAAATTTCTATTGTCAGGATTACTAGTAGAACATAAAGAACATCCTCTTACATTTCGTGACACACTTTCATTCGTACGAGGTCAATAACGATACCTTTGTAATTGTGCCATCGTCTTTCCTACACCAAAATGGCCAACAATAAGAGAAGTATGCACTTCCCTTATGATGTTAACTCTTTCATGTTGTGGAATGCATAGATTGCCAAGATGATACAAAATTTTATCATGAACACGTGTTATAGTGGCTACAACCACCCTCCAAAATTTTTCCTTATCTTGTTTTGGAGCCTCCCTACCAACCTTCACAACAGCTTGCCTTACTTCGTTAAGTCCTCAAGCTTCAGTGTCTTTCTTGCTCAAAGGCAGCTTGGTGATCACAATTTGATATTTTCCCTTCACAGGTTGTTCACCCAGACTTGGTCCAATTGTAGGCTGAGCAGCTTCCCCTTGGAAATTGAGCATTTCTGGAGGGCAACCAACCTTCCCTCTAGAAATGGCGCAATCCTCTCTGATAGCCTGCTGGGCTCCAGGATTGTGCAATCCTGCCAGCCAACCCTCCAACAGGATTTGCGCAAATTTTCCCAGCAACAGGCTGTTTAGCCCAGGATTTGCTCAAGTATGGGTAGCAGCCATTTGCTCAGCCCAGAAATTACGCAAATCTCCTGGGTTTCCAACCCAGCTCCTAGCCAGAGAAGCAATTTTTTCTCCAGCAACCAAGCAGTCTCTTGCATGTGCATCTAAGTTGACCGGTTCCCCCCGAGACTGAGCAAAACAAACTTGCATGCATGGGTTGTTTCTCCCAGGGAAGCATGCAAAGGCATCCCTTGTTTCAGGGATCTATGTTTAGTAGTTGGAGGTTACATGCAGGGAATAATTCAGAAGCATCCCTCCAAGTGTCACTTCCCCTAGATTTGTGGCATGCACGTCACAACCTTAACGTTATAAAAACTCATCAACCGATGTTGCAGAGTTCATTCCTCACATCAACCTTGTAGCTTTGACATCCCACATCACATCTAGGAGCAGTCGGCACATTCAGCTCAGTTGTTTTGGGGTAACCTCGCTTCCCATGCCTTGTGCTGCATTTCTGTCACTTTTTGTGTATTTTCTTGTGTGAATGTTGTTTTCTTGATTTCTTTGAACACATGTTGTCGTTTACATGTATTCTAGCTTGTCGTAGCTTTGTTTCAATTTTCATTGCTATCTCACTGTTGTTGCATGCATGAAACTGTTTTGCACAGATGTTTTCCCAACCAGCGAATTGCCTCACTCACATGCATGTTGATATGTTTGTTGAATATTTCATTCATGTTTAGCATGCATTTTCAATGACTTCTGCTATCACTTAGTGTCACCATGCATTTACTGTCTTAGTCGCTTTCAGTTTCCCTTCAGTGAGTCCGGCCAACCTTGGTCCGGACTCTACCTTCACCAAGGCTGCATTGCGTAATTTGGGGAAGGAAGGCTCACCTTCCTCTCCATATTTGCGCATTCCTACCCAACACTGGCCTCCAGGATTGTTTTGCGCATTTTTGGAGGATAGTGGTTGCTTGACTCAAGAAATTGCGCAAATATGTCCTTGGGCCAGCAATCCTTCCTAGTTGAATTGCTCAATATGAAATTCCAGCAGTCAGTAGCTAGACTAGACTGTGCATTGTGCAGTTCCAGTAGTCTCTCAACAACTCGGACTGTGCCTTGTTCAGTCTTGGCAGTTGGTCTCCTGACCTCCCGACCGAAATTGTGCAACCTTCATGATCATTCACCCAGGTATGTTGCAAGTTAGTTCTCATGTTCATTCTGGTTTTCGACTGCTAGATTTCTTGATATGAGTGTTACCGTGTCTCTAGGTATCGGAGGTGTTCATTTGCCTCTCAACAATACAGGTACAATGGCTTCCAGGAGAGAAGAGATGAAGACACTGTTCAAAGCACGCTTGGGGATGCAGTTGATCAGGCATCCATGAGATTTCCTACTCACGAAGACATCAAGTTGTTCGTGGACAAGGACATCAAGCAAAAACATCATAGGGATCAACATCATGAATAACAGTTGAAGGCAAAATACCGAATGCAGTGAATGCAACGAATGAAGCAAACACAACGAATGAAAGAGGAAGGTTGTTGAAAACATAGAGGTGGAGCAAAGTTGCAAGATCAAGCAGATCCACTGATAATGAAAGCAAATTTGGAGACTCAGGCTATGAAGTGACAAAGATGGAACAAAGAAGGAGTTGCATGTGCTGAGCAACAACTAAGGAAGAACAAGAAGTTGCACAGACAGTCCAATGAGTGGGCACAACATGCACTCACGAATGAAACTGTGCCAATACAAGTTAAGGATCCATCCCAGCAGCTGACACAGAGAAAACATGGTGAGAAGTGTTATTGATCACATGCTAAGGATCCAACAACATGGATGTCATTAAGTGCACACATGCAATCCAACCCATTCAACACACTCACCCAGGCGAAGACAAGAAGCAAGTCCAACTGGGACTGAACATGCACTTCGGCAAGTTGATGCACATGACCACCAGCACACACTTGAAGATCAGCACAGACACTATTCATTAGTGTGTTGCGGGTTCAACTGTACCTAAGAAGACCATGTGCATGTTAGTAGACGAGTTGGATGAAGGGGCCGAACCAATGCACCTGTTGCAACGGAGGCAAGAGTTCGCTTCAACAAGATGTCACCATGAGGTGCATGTACACCATCACGGATGACCAAGTTTGGCATTAGCTCACCACCTTCACTATCATAAGCATGTCAAAGAGTTGGTCTCATCACAGCGGACCGAGTGTCAGTGATGTCTTGCAAGGCTTGCTCAAGCCATGTTGTCTCACATGAGTACATGTGCATTGTCATGTTGAGTCATGCCAAGTATAAGTCAAGTGTCAATGGTTGGATGTAATAGTCATAAAGTAGGTGAAGAGTCAGGAGGGTAGCTGAACCGTCACAAAGGGGAATGTCAAGGGCCACCCCACCCTTTTCTATAAATAGTCCCTCATAACTCATTGTAAGAGCTTTTGGTCAGCCTAGCTTCTACTAATAATATCTTGAAGAAGGCTTGGACAATATTGTAACGCACCTTGGCTTCTCCACTGCATGGAGCTAGTACATCTCTTTGGAGGAGCAGGCGGATGTGGTTGTAACGTTCCACTGATGGGTCCAGCAGGTTTACATGGTGTATTGTATAATTGTGACTTACACTTCTTTATATAATAAAAGCCAACACATTTTCATGCATATGTTGTTATTGTAGTTGGATTTCTCCGGTTTCCTTAATGATATATGTTGTTTAACTTACGTACTTGTATATGAACTGATTTGTATGCAATTATATGAATCTTGTTGTTAATGTGTTGCATATGTTGTTAATGTTGTCACTGTTCGTGTCGACTTATTTGTCGAACATCAGACAAACCTTCCTTTGAACCTTGTTATATCAATCGTCACACTCGTCTCGGACTGATCCGTGAGTGCTTTTCTTGTTATCTTACCTCATATGTTGTGACTATTGCATCCGTGTCGACTTCTCTGCCAGAAGTTGTGCATGTCCTTTGTGCTGTGTGTTCCCAGACGAGTTGGGACTGATCCCTTTCAACCTGAAACTCACCTTCACGTTCCTCTCCCTTTGAAGTGTTGGAACCTATCATACTGATTCCTTGACTCACTACATCAGTCACACCTTTGCTGCTGACAGAGTTATCTTACTTGCCTCTGTGCGACATCGTGGTCAAGGCATTACCTTACGACCCACTGCTGGGACTCCTACACCAAACGGTCTATTGGGACTTCTTACCGGGGAGATCCCCTTGACATGTTGGCAAGTCCAACACCATTAACAACACGGTAATCTAATTCCTCTACTTGGTTTTCTTGACACAAAGTTGCATATACATCTTTAAAATCTGCATCTAAAGCATACTGTTCAACATAACTCTCATGCATTATAGAATTATGCTTAAGAATAACTGAAGCACTAACAATTGGTCTATATAGAATATCTGCAACCTTTTTATAGATACCTTTCATATACCTTATCACCAAGTGGAATTTCCGCAAGAAACCCATCCATCTGAAATGCCTCGCTTATTGTAGCTTGGTTTGTGATTGCAAGTATTTCAATGGATGATGATCACTGTGAATGATAGTTTCCTTTCCCATCAAATAGTGCTTCCATTTTTTCACACTTTGCACCAATGTATATATATCTTTTTCATATGTAGGATAGTTAACTATTGCACCATTAAAAGTTTCAGAATGGTAACAAATGGGCTTACCATGTTGCATCAAGATTGCTCCTATGACATAGTCTCTTGCATCAGTTTGTATTTCAAATGGTTGTCTTAAATCAGGAAGTGAAAGAACCAGATTTATACTGATTCTCTCTTTCAATACATCGAAGGCTTTCTGTTTCTTGCCTCCCCACCGAAGAACCCGTTTCACACTTGTCAAGGCATGTAATGGCGCTACAATTGATGAAAAGTTAGAAATGAACTTTCTCTAATATTGGGCCACTCCCAAAAATCTCCTAACCTCTGTTACATTATTTGGTTTAGGAAAATCTACAATGACTTTGATCTTTGAGGGATCTATCTTCAATTCACCCCCTCCAACAATATGTCCCAAAGACACTAACGAGGTCTTTCCAAATTGACATTTAGATATCTTTAAAAACAGCTTTTCTTTCTTCAAGACATGTAAGACTTTCTTAACATGCCTGACATGTTCCTCACGAGTTTTGATGAAAATCAATATGTCATCTAAGTACACAAACAAAAAGTCATCAAGAAAAGGCCTTAAGACATTATTCATAACTCTGATGAATGTCGCAGGAGCATTACAAATCCCAAATGGCATAACCAACCATTCAAACAAACCTTGCTATGTTTTGAAATATGTCTGCCATATGTCTCCTTCAAAAATCCTAACATGATGATAGCCACTTCTCAAGTCCAACTTAGTGAAATACACAACATCTTTCTACTGATAAAGTAAATCATAAATTCAAGGAAGATGGTAACGATTCTTTACCATGACCTTGTTCAAGGCTCTGAAATCCACACACATGTGCCATGCACCATCTTTCTTTGGTACCAAAACAATTGGAGACCCGCATGGATGTAACACCCTCCTCCCACATCTACCCAAGAAACTAGCCAACGAGGGTAAACATACAACAAGAGGCCACTATGACATGATTCTACCTCCTAAGTCATGTTAAGGAAGTGGAACCAATGGAAACACACCATACAGACATTCAACATTAGCATTAGGACCCTCAGGAACCATCCCAACATTTCTGCCAACCCGCCCTTCCCACTGATATTTTAGACCACTTGACCTTTGGACGCTCCCATGCTATGGGCATGCTAGTGTCCAGAGAGTTATGGATGCTCCTGCAAGACTGCATGCTTGCATCTAGTGACTATTTGCATAGTGATATGCCATAGTCTCTGGGATTTGAACCACTTTTTCAAGCCCAAAGCCAAAGTCACTCCCCGGAATTGAATGACACCTTCAGAACAGTAAGATAACAGGGGAAAAATGATGTAAATACTTGAACAAACCCTTAAATGGACCCCTACTAGCCATGACAAGAATTTCATCAAACATATCATGAATATGTAATCTATAGGTGTAAATAACATATCAGAGCATAGGGGTCTCATACTTATCTAAGATTTTCTATGAGGCATTGTTTCCTTATCACTTTAGCTGTAGTTTCATTCGTTATGTCATAGATACGTTGTTCCTTCATATACAGATAAAAGCACGATGAGATCCATACATAGATACTGTCATAAAACATATATATAACCAACATAATACCGACAAAAATACCAATGAACTCACAACCATATAAACCACATATAACCAGTATAATACTCATGGAATTACAAGGAGAAATAACCTCATATTGATGATGCAAAATCCAAACCCAGGATAGGACTTCCACATTCCACCCAACCATAGAATGGATGAGCCAAATCTTTCTTCATCCATTCACCCCCATGCCATATTCCAAGCATGATTGTGGGATCTCATAAAACACATCAATCCAAAACCATCAAGGGCTTCCAGAGGCCAACCACCTTAAACCATCAAATAGTGATTCCACATCACAGTTATACATCACAAAACCATCATCAGATTGGTCTCTATCCAAGCCTTCAAGGGCTCCAGAGTGTTTGTTCTAACCCAGCTTCCAGGACTAGTAACTCAACCCACGACTGTAGGTCAGGGTCTAGAGTTTTTGTCCAACCAAGGCTCCAAGGCTAGTAACTAAGCCCAAAACTTATACAAGGCTCTAAATAATTTGTCTAACCAAGGCTCTAGGACTGGTAACTCAACCCACCAAGGGCTCCAAAGTATTTGTCCAACCAAGAATCTAGGACTAATAAATTAACCCAAGTTGTTATATGGCTTCTAGAGCGTTTTTTCCAACCAAGGATCTAGGACTAGTAACTCAACCCAACCATTATAGGGCTTCCAGAGTGCTTGTCCAACCAAGGCTCCAGGAACTAATAACTCAACCCAAGCTAAGGAAACATGATAATCAACTAGAAAAACAAATAAATGAACCCACAACACCATGGCTATCCAAAAAATGGAAAGGATAGACAAATCCACCATCAATCCAAGCAATCCTCCATGCTAGTGAGAAATCATGACTAATAAACCACATGCATGTTCCATGCATTCCAAAACTAGTGAGGAAAAAAATACATGCAACTCGGTACTTGCAAGCAAAAATCAGTGTAGTTGTTGATCCTGATGTCCTCTTGTGCTTTCCTGCTCTTCCTTTGCCTTCTTGCTCCAAAAATCCACGTATGCCACACTCTCTAAGAGTACTTCAAGAAAAATCTAAGTATCCAAGAGTATGAGAGAGAGAGAGAATAATGAGAGAGCTCCAAAACTGAACTGACCAAGCTTACATTGACCAAGCCTACCCACTGATCCTCAAAAGCCCTTTTATCAATGAGGCCTCTATTTTCTTAAATTTCCATTATTTTCCTTCATTTTCCTCCTCACATGCAACCTATGACCTTTCACCTTCATTTTCTCTTAATTTCCATTATTTCATAAATAAAATGTCAAATAAATGCCTCTTGCCTTTCCAAAGCCTTATCCATTGCCTTATCCAATTTACTTAGCCATAATAACTGAAATTAACACTGACTAGGATGTTTTTCCCACCATTCAGCTTGGAATACATGTCCTATCACTGTGGCCCTATATATTTTTACATGAATTTTTAACCAGGGCTATTACAGAACCGCCCCCCTTGGGGGAACACCATCCTCGGTGTTCAATGACACCTATAACCACAAGACTATTGAAAACAACACACACTGCCCATGGTGCTTTATAACATAGCTCGTTGTAGTATTTACAATGATCATCTGCTAAAACATGACAAAAATACCATTTACTGGAGATTGATAACATAGCTCATTACCGTATTTACAATAATAACCACATATACACACATACACATTTTCTTCACCCGGAAAATAACCATATTGTCTATGGAGCTTTATAAATATAGCTTGATACAATATTTATAATAATACACACATATAAACATATGTACATTTTCTCAACCAACAAATAAAAGGATACAATGCATGCATCCAAAACAAGGAAATCTAGAGGCTCACACCTCCAGCCTCAAGGTAATACCAGGATTCACCTCCTTCCTAGGAAGTACAAAATCCACTACAAGGTCAAATCTACATCCAATGTCCAATTCTATAATCCTATGCCACTTGTCCTCTTAATGAACAGTTACTGGCTCATTGTTCCAGGGCACACTCCCAATGTGCATCTAATTCCAACTGGAAATGATAAAGACCAAATCAAATCCATCCACGACCTTCCCGTCTCTTCTACACAGTCCCTCAAGCAATCTAGTCACCCCTTTCATGCAGTCACTCACCTTCCAAGTTCCTCGACATCCCCTATCTTGGGGGATCCATCCCTTGGCAAGGCTTCCTCGCATCTGAAGATCAACAACCAAGGCATATACCTGCCTCAAAACCATTGTACCAATCATAGCATGTTCATAGAAATCAATGGACACTATTGGGTACCTGTTTCCCATAATGACCCTGCTCTTGAAGTGCTTTACTAGCATACTGCTACATGTTCCAATTTCTTTTACTGTTGTTGCTAATTTTTGTAGTTAGTTTCAACCACCCAACCGGGCATTTCCATGCTTTCTGTACCAAGCATATAACTTCCATTAGAGTGAAATAAATTTAAATCATACCTCATTGGTAGCTCGTCAATAAGGTACACTTGCAATTCTATTTACTTCATGTCACAACAAGTCAAACTAACATATTTGACCAAATCATCATGTATAAAAATATCACATCAGGTTAGCTTGAAACACAACCATCATAGATCAAAAGCATAACTCACATGTAACCATCATAAACTAGGATCATGGATCACATGTAATCATCATAGACCAATATCATAAATAATATGCATAATTAAAGTAAACTAAAATACTTATACTTATCCTTTTGTCCATCCTTAGCTTCTACCTTTGTCCTTATTCTGTACACACTCTTGATCAGTTTCCACACCCGGAAAACACCCAGTTCCTTCTCTCAGCCATGTGCACATACACATAGTGTGCATCACACACACCATATGACACCATGCAATACATGCACCTATACCTGACATACAACACATACACCTACACCTAGTGTACAACACAACACAATACATCCGCCTACACCCGATGTACACCACCACACAATACCTACACCTACACCTAATGTACAACCAAACACAATACATGCACCTACACTTGGTGTACACCACCATACAATACATGTGCTACACAAATTACAATACAATAAGTACACATGGCACAATACCACAACTACACCATGAACATACATAGTACCGTATGTACACAACACAACACATGTGACATGCACATAATACCACATGTACACTGGTACCACATGTACAACATGTACACAATACCACCTATACACAACACCACCTACACAATATGTACACAACATCACATGCACAACATGTACACAACACCACATGCACACAACACCACATGTAGAAAATGTAGACGACACCACATGCTCACAACACCACTTGTACAATCATGCACACCACACCATATGTACATAGCAACATATGTACAACATGCACACAACACCATATGTACATAGCACTATATATACAACATGTACATAGCACCCTATGTACACAACACTGCATATCCAACATGCACACAAAACCGTATATCCATCATGCGCATAGTGCAATATGTACCCAACACCACATATACAACATTTACATAGCCCCATCTATAGCCAACACTTCATATGACACATTTGCACAACACTATATGTACCAACCTATGCATAACATTGCATAAACAACATGTACACACACTATATATGCACAACACTGCATCCGCACAACAGCACAAATGCAACATGTACAATATATACAATATATGCACAACAGTAGTACCACACATCCAAAACCACATTGTCTTTACCAAGCAAGCTTTCTTCCGTTGTCTCTTTGCCATCCATGCGTATCCTAGCATGTCGTAAAGCACATTGTTTTCATTCCGTTGATGTATCCTTCAACGTTACCCGTCATAACATAAACATAGGCATAATACAAGAATACAATATCAATTCATATCCACATGATATTGACCTCATATATTCGTCATGACTACTCATCCCACTTGATTCCTATAAGACCAGGAACCTCTTCATGACATTCACTTGCATAAGAAATCATTCCTCCACAAGAATGATCCCTAACGACCCTGTCATACAACAATATACATAGATACATATATATACATATACATATTAGAATTAATAATCATGATCCATGATGAACCTGTCAGACATTACATACATACATACATACATGTATACATATATAAACATCAACATAGTTAAGATCACAACATAATTACCAAATAACATAAGGTTTAGGTTATGAGAACTTCCTTATTTGTGCACAACATGCACAACATTAAGAACCACAGTTCCCAATTTAGCCAAGGCTTCTTACACCTCAGATCAATTTACTTTATCTTTTATGGTTACCTTTCTCATGTCTATACTACCACCATCCATTTACCATAATGGGGCCAACCAGTCCAACCGACTGTTATAGTCTTACCTTCCACTGTGCTTACTCATGCAATGAGCTTCACTTGTATCTTACATTACCTATTGGGTACCACACAACTCTCCCCAAGATCCATTAACTTTCCTCTTTTCCAACCAATTCCTAAGACTATCAAACAATAAAGGAAAGACCGAGAAGAAAACAAGAAGGAAACTATGGAAAAACAACAACAATACGACACCACAAACAAAGTGGCAAGGCCTTGCACCAAAAATAAACAAAACCAAAAATCAAGCTCAAAAAATCACAAAATACCAAAAGCCCAAGACTAGCAACAAACACCTTGACTCAATCACCATGGTTCCCAAGAACAGCTCAACCTGAGCCTTCTTCAAGATTTCATGGCAATCTCTTTTCCATGCAATCCCCTGCATCATATTGCCATGAACACATAATTGTCAGTACATAAACGAACATAACAAAATACTAGTTACCTTACCTTGTTGTGCCAAGCACATTTCTTTGTAACTGAACATGTCCATGCCATCTCGCAATGGATTCCAACTCCCTTTACAGATCCACCTGTAACTAGAGACTAGCTAATATACCTTCCAAATACATGTTCATGAATATAACGTATATCCCCATAATGTCAGACAAAGTCAAGGTTAAGAAGAATTCCTACATGCAAAGCACTCATTCATTTGGAATTAGGGTTTCCAACTATAGCCAAAGGAATTCTTTCCCAATTCCTTTCTTTTACATTTTTACCTTGTTACAATCGAGGCTTACTATGTACTGTCACATCACCCAACTCTTAGTTATATAAACACATCAATTGTCACCTTGTCAAGCTAATACGAAGCATGTTTCCCGTAACTATTTACATATGTCAACCACATGTTCCAAATATCAAAACAATCATATCTATCAATTTGAAACCAACCTTTACCAAGACTAGTAATCATGTCATAATTCATAGTCAACTCATAGTCATTAGACATAATACTACAACTATCACCTACTACACTCAAGTACATATCAACTGTCTCGACACATATGTGTTAGTACAATCATCTTAAAACAAGATCATTGGAACACATACTCATATTATGCAATTCATCAAACATTCAACTAGCTTGCAAACATACCATGTTAAATAAATCAACTAGATGACATAATAGACACCAAAAACTGAAACATCAATAGACGTCATAATAAAAAAGTCAAGCAAAAAGTAGATGACATAAGAAAATTCATACCTTAATGTATCTCAGGGGAGGCAATCTTATCTACACAATCAATCTAGATTAGCATGATATAACTTCACAACATATTAGCACAAGCAAAAATAAGATCATGATATCCATAACAACAATTAATTAACATGTTCACATCATAAGGTCATAAACATTTGTCGTTCATGCATAACAATCACGTATGTATGGTTAGTCTAGATTAGTATGACATATTAACTCATACCTGAATGCTATAACCTTAACCATTTGCATAGGCCAATCCAATTTAGCATGATACATATAACATCAATATCTTAATTTAATAACCCTAATCATCGAGCTACTAGCATATAACAACACCAAGTTACATATCATGCTTATCAACAACATATAACCTAATCATCAAGATAAATACCATATAACAACAACAAGTTAACCTATAAGATACTCCTCAACAACATATAACATAAGCATCAAGTTATCTAACATAAAATAACAATAGCAATGCATACAACCACAAGTTACTACCATTCGTGACTATCCAACACATGTGCATATAACTACACTAATCAACTAACATCTATCGTGAATGTAACCATAACATCAATAGAATGAAAGGAATACATATAACTATAATGCATATAACAATCCTTAACCTACATACCTGCATTCCCAACATACAAACCTGTATGATGACATGCCCTTGCCTCGAGGTCAATTGTTGCAACTTCACTTTAATGATCTGCATCTCCTATTCTATCTCAACTAACATATAACATCATAAAAAACCAATATCATCATGGTGACCTAATTGCATGCAATGACCTCACAATTCATGTTTGACCTACTATACATTCATATCTATAACCATGACAATGCATGCATAACAACATATAAACACCGACATGCTTAAAAAATGCATATATAACCATACAATCATGAAGACACATCCTGCAACAACACCATCAACCTCCACATGACGACATCACTACAACCATGATCAACACCATGAAAATGTAATAAGCACATGAACTACAAGCATAAGAAACACATATGCAATGAACATGAATGCGTGATGAGCATATAGCCCATCCAGTCCAAGGGGTGAACCATGCTCTGATACCACTTTGTAACACCCTCTTCCCAAATCTACCCAAGCAACCATCCAGTCAGGGTAAAAATGCGATGAGATTCCACTATGATATGATTCAGCCTCCTAAGTCATGTTAAGGAAGTGGAACCGATGGAAACACACCATACATACATTCAACATTAGCATTAGGACCCTCAGGAACCATCCCAACATTTCTGCCAACTTCCCTCTAGGTCCCACTGAGATTTTGGATCACTTGACCTTCGGATGCTCCCATGCTATGGGCATGCCAACATCTAGAGAGCTCTGGATGCTCCTACAAGCCTGCATGTCTGCGTCCAGGGGCTATTTTTCACAATGCTATGCCAACGTTCTCAGTATTTGAGCCACTTTTTCAGGCCTAGAGCCCAAGCCACTACCTAGAATTGAATGACACCTTCAGAACAACAAGATAATAGGGAAACAATGATGCAAATGTAAATACTTGAACAAGTCCTTAACCAAACCCCTACTAGCAATGACATGAATTTAATAAAACATATCAGGAATATGTAATCTACAAGTGTAAATAATAGATATGAGCATAGGGGTCTCATACTTATCTAATATTCTCTATGAGGCATTGTTTCCTTATCGCTTTAGCCGAAGTTTCATCCATTAAGCCATAAATACATTAGTCATTCATATACAAGTAAAAACACGACGAGATCCATACATAGCTACTGTCATAAAACAAATATATTGCCAAACATAATAGTAGTAGAAATACCAATGAACACACAACCATATAAACCAAATATAACCAGTATAATACTCATAGATTTATAAGTAGAAATAACCTCATATTTATGATGAAAACTCCTAACCTGGGATGGGACTTCCACATTCCACCCGACCGTAGAATGGTTGAGCCAAATATCTCTTCAGCCATTCACCCCCATGCCATATTCCAAGCATGAATGTGGTATCTCATAAAAAACATCAATCCAAAACCATCCAAGGCTTCCAGAGGCCAAAAACCTCAACCCATCATCACATGATTCCACCTCATGGTTAGACATGAAAAAACCATCATCAAATTGGTCTCTATCCAAGCCTTCTAGGGCTCCAGAGCATTTGGTCCAACCCAGCTTCCAAGACTAGTAAATCAACCCATGGATGCATGTCGGGATCTAAAGCTTTTGTCCAACCAAGGCCCCAAGACTAGTAACACAACCCACCAAAGGATCCAGAGCATTTTTCCAACCAAGGCTACAGGAATAATAACTCAACCCAAGCTGTTACAGGGCTTCCAAATCATTTTTCCAACCAAGGTTCCAAGACTAGTAACTCAACCCAACCATTACAGGGCTTCCAAAGTGTTTCTTCAACCAAGGCTCTAGGAACTGATAACTCAACCCAAGCTAAGGAAACATCATAACCAACCAAAAAAAAAAAAGAATGAACCCACAACACCATGCCTATCTAGGAAATGGCAAGGCTAGGAAAATCCACTGTCAATCCAGGCAATCCTCCATGCTAGTGACAAATCATGACCAATAAACCACATGCATGTGTCGTGCATTCCAAAACTAGTGAGGAAAACATACATGCAACTCAGTACCTACAAGCAAAACCCACTGTAGTTGCTGATATCAATTTCCTCTTGCGCTTTCCTACTCGTCCTTTACCTTCTTGCTCAAAAAATCCAAGTATGCCACACTCTCCAAGAGTGCTTCAAGAAAACTCTAAGTATCAAAGAGTATGAGAGAGAGAGAATAATGAGAGAGCTCCAAAACCAAACTGACCAAGCTTACATTGACCAAGCCTACACTAACCAAGCCTGACCATTGATCCTCAGAAGCCTTTTTATCAATGATGCCTCTATTTTCTTCAATTTCCATTATTTTCCTTAATTTTCCTCCTCACATGTAACCCTTGACCTTTCACCTCTATTTTCTCCTAATTTCCATTATTTTATAAATAAAATGTCAAATAAATGCCTCTTGCCTTTCCAAAGCCTTAGCCATTTCCTTTTCCAATTTCCTTAGCCATAATAACCGAAATGAACACCAACTAGGATGTTTTGCCTACCATTAAGATTGGAATACATGTCCCATCACCGTGGCCTTATATATTTTTACATGAATTTTTAACTAGGGTTGTTACAATGGCGATGTGCTTAGTCTAATGACCCCTTTATCAAGAAACTCTTGGATATGTTTCTTAATTTCTACATTCTCCATGACTGACATTCTATACATGCCAATTTTTGGAAGAGGACAATCTTGTTGCAATTGGATCTCATGTTGGATTCCTCTTTTAGGAGGCACTCCTTTGGGTTCTTGAAACATCTCATCAGAGGTGTTAACAACCTCAAACAAATTAGATTTTAATATTGCATCACATCCTTGGAAGGTTTCATTTTCAACATACTCTTTTGGTTTGATCATCAAGAGTACAAAATTCTTACTAGAATTAACAAGCCTCTTCATTTTTCCAACATTCACAAGTGATAAATTCAACTTCTTGCTATGTGCTATAACAATGTACTCAATCCCATCTTTAAATAAATGATATTTGTTCTCATGGGGATGATAGACGACACTCCTATCATATATATATATGGGATTCCCAAAACAATACCGCAAATTTCAAGTGGAATTACATCAGGCTCTACCTCATCTATAAAGTTTGCATTGATGGAAAATCTTAGTTTAGATATTTTTGTCACATATCATTTTGCATTGTCACATATCCAACCTAAAGGATAAGGTTTAGGATTGGGAGTGGTTTCCAAATTCAATTTATTAACAATGTATTCCAAAATAAGGTTTGCTTGTGATCCACTATCAAACAAAGGATCTATCTTGGTATGTTTTGAAAGGACTCTAATGTGGAAAATCTCTATCTTTTTTTTTTCATGTTGAGTTTCATTAAGTCGACTTGAAGAAATAGTACTTGCAATAGAGTCCTTACCTTTAAATCCCATGGTTGTGATGTTTGTTTCATCCCTGGAATCATATCATAAATCATGTTGTGTAGTTGTAGCAGTGTTTTATTTCCCTTTGTTGTTAAACTTTTTGGGTCTCATTTCAGGATGAAGTTTCCAACAATGGTCTTCATTGTGGCATTCTTTTGAACAATGTTTACATGTGAGTTTTTCTCCCTCCTTTTTGACTGAAGCATTCCTCTTCCCTTTGCGTTTGAATTTCCCCTTTTCTTTGTCTCCACCCTTGAATGGATTTTTATGCCCTCTTGAGGAACATTCTTCCCTCTTGCTTCTAAATGAGTTGCCTGTACACAAACTTGATCTAGTTTTGTAGGGTTAAATATGAGAGTTGTGTGTCTCAAATAACTATGTAAAACTCCAATGTATTTGAGTAGAGTGTCTTGAGAGGATAAATCTATACCCAAAATCAAAGCTCTAAACCCAAGTTCTTGAGTATAGATTTACACATTTTGACCCTTAGCTTGTCTAAATTTTTTCCAATCCATTATAGTTTTTTGCATGTATGCTAATGGATAAAATTGTCTTCCTATTGCAACAACAAAATAATTCCAAGAGGATAAAACCTTACCATTTTTATTCATGTCCTCTTGATTTTTGGCCTACCAACAAATAAGTGTTGCACTTTCCAACCTAAGAGAAGAAAGCTTAATTTTAGTCTCATCATCCTTGATTATTTGTATCCTGTAATACACTTCAATCCGACAAACCCAATTTACTAATTTCTCAGCATTTACCTCTCAATTGTACATAGGCAATTAAAACTTTATGTCAAGATTTAACAAAGGAGTTTCACCATGTTCCTTTAGAGAATTTGGAGTTGTTTGTGAAAGGGTAGAAGTATAAGAAGAGGGGGATTAAGATGAGGATGAAGATGGAGATGAAGGTGGTGGCTTATCACCATCCCCTCCATTCCCTTTTGGAGGTTTGTCTCCATTTCCTCCATCTCCTTTTGTAGGTTTTGAGTTGTCTCCCTACAACATTGAATTCCTCTCCTCATAAAGAGCTTTTACCATTTCAGACATTTCAAAGAAATCTTTTTAGAAAGTTCTCTTATCTTCAAACATCCCTTCATGACCTTCTTCATGTGCCATAATAGGTGAAGCTTGAGATATGTGTGTTCTCCTTGAAACAATTTGATACCTTGGCTCCACAAGTTATCCTTCTCCTCTTTTAAGCTTCAACCTTGTAATCATCAGAAAACATTTGCAAACAAAATCAAACCATCAAAATAACCTTGAGCTCTGATACCAAATTGATCTGTAATGCAAACTTGAAGGTGATGGAAAAATTTGCAAGTAAAATTTTATGTATTTTAGTCAATGGATCAATTTGAAAAACACATAAAATAATGGTTTTAAAACTTAGTTAACAACATAAAATAGAGACAAATATACCATATTAGAAACACATGACAACAAAAATGATAAAGGTGTTCACCCCTCTCCTAGGCTACATCTCCTGGTCCAACTTCCAATGTTGGGCCTCTTTCATTAAGTGCTAAAATTTGTGTTTACATGGATTTACAGTTCTAAGAATGTAAAGATTATGTCCCCAATGGCTCCAGAATAGTAAAAAACCCCTAGATGGGCTCTTGTTGGGCTCAATTTGGCCAAAAAATGAAGAAGTTATGCTCTTTAGAAGTTTTTATGCTAATTACTCTACAAACTGAATTGCATTGCTAACTGAATTACGAATTCCACATTTCTAGGGTGCGTCGAGTGCCAATTTTTCCCAGCGTCAGTGATATTTCCACTAGTTCGAATGCATTTTGTTTCTCTGTTTAAATTCCCAATAAGGCCTATAGCGGAAAATTTGGGCCAAATGGGGCCATGTGCCTGGGGGTTAGGGCTAATCACTCGCCCCGACCAGCATAGCTCCCAAGCTCTCTGCAACTGTTTTGTGGAGTGCCATAAAACTAGGTTTGTTCCCCAAAAATTCATGCCCAACAACCAAAACTCTCTTTTGATTTCCATTGGTCATATGTGCAAGGGCTACACGTGGGTTGGGCTTCTGCTAGCCCCCTCGACTGAGCGATATGGACAATGGTTAAACATTATGATTTATGGAATCTTGGGCCTGGGATAAGCCCGAGCCCTCGAATCCATGTTGCTTGCAGTCCCATGGGCGACAAGGTGACTGGGGGCTAGGGCTTAGCCCCGACCCCTTCCCCCAACACTTCAATGCATAAAATTTAAATACTTTCCGCTGCAATGTTTTAACAAGTAACAGCTTTGGCATTGTGGTAGAGCGTTGGATTGTTGGTTCTATGCTCTCTAGTTCAAATCTCCCTGGTGGAAGTTAGGTATTAACCCAATTTTATTGACCCCTTGTGTGCCATATGGCAAGCCATGACTAGGCCACGTGGCAAGCCATGACTAGGCCATGTGGTAAGCCATGACTAGGCCACGTGGCATCCAACCATTGGCCCACATAAAAAATCTAACCACCGATCAAATGATTTTGAAAAATGAACCAATCACATGAGGCCACTGGATAGCCTGCCATTGACCCACGAGGTATAGTCAGCCTGTCCATTCAACCTTCCTAGTCATCATATGGACTGTCCAGTCAATAGTCCTACATCCAACATACAATTTTTTTTCCTCTTTGAGAAAACGATCATAATACAATATCAAGAGTATACAATATCGATTTTGAGCGATTCAAGTTGTGTTGGATTCAAGTCATCGAGTTCTACACTTTGGCATGGGCTTCGAGAACTTTTGAACACTTTTAATTTTGAGCACTTTACTGATCCCTTGGATCCTTGACAATGGAAGCATTACACTCTAGGTAAGGAAATGATCATCCACACAGACCACCGACCCTTGCATTTCATATAGACATAAGGGAAGTTGTAGAATGATCTCCATAAAAAATGGTCCACAAATCTGCAACAGCTCCATTTAAACATCAAGTACAAGAAGGGTAGCACCAATAATGTCGCAGATTGTCTCAGCCGACCACCAATTATGGTGATGACCACTGTGTTCGACTCTTTTGGACACGAGACTTTGAGGTGGTTGCATATTCACAAGAGTGATCCATAATTTAGCAATAGATACCAGATGCTCCTGGAAGGAAAGCAAGTTCCAAATTTTCACCTCCAGGGCGCACTATTATGCCACTTGGGACACCTCTGTGTTCCTGCAAGTGAGCATCCCAAGATGATTTGGGAGAAGCAATACAGTCAGGTCACTGGAAATTTTAGAGTAGAGAAAAAAGTGGAAGTGTTGCAGAAGTATTTTTATTGGCCAAACCTTTGACAGGATGTTAGGAAGTACATCAGATCCTGCACTGCCTGTGTCATTGCCAAACTGACAATCAAGAAGCAAGGCCTATATACTCCTCTGCTTACTCCTAGTTGATATTGAGAATCCACCTCCATGGATTAAATTTCAGGCCTTCCTTCTACTAAGCATGGAAATGATTGTGTATTCGTGGTCATCAACAAATTCTCTAAGATGCCCATTCTGGCGGTTTGGAAGACGAGTACCACAACAGAAGCTACTATTAAGATCTTCTTTGAACGAATGTGGGTACATTTTTGGATTCCAAAGTACATTATCTCAGATCAAGATAACAGGTTCTTGTGTATATTTTGGTCAAGCCTCTAGTTGATGCTAGATACCAAGCTCACTAAGTCTACGACCTTCCACCCCCAAACTGATGACTAAACAGAGGTCATCAACAGGTTGATCATGCACTTTTTTCACATCTACAACTTGAAGCATCCATGCACATGGGATGAAAGCCTCCCCTATGTCTAACTCAACTACAACAAACCTCTCCATAGGTCAACTGGACACAGTTCCCTTCAGGTGCGGTTGGGATTCTAGCCATTATGTCCCATTGATGTGGCCATACAATTTGTAGCTACTCACGCAGATTAGAATCATGTCCAGTCCAAAGTTGACTGGACTAACAACTTCATTGAGCACATTCAACACATATGTCAGTAGGTACATTACATATTGGATAGAGCCAATGCTAAGTACAAGCAACATCATGATCAACATCGAGTGCCACATAAGTTCCAGGTGGGCCACAAAGTTTGGTTACATTTGCAGAAGGAGTGCATTGCTAGGCCCTACCGCAAGATTCGTCCACTCCAATATGGGTCGTACACCATCACAAAGGTTGTAGGGTACTATTAATTTGAGCTCATAATTCCACCATTCCTTGGCCTACACCCAGTATTCAACGTGGACTGGTTATGACCATACTTTCCCCCATTGTTGGACACATTCAACAATGTTGTGAAGTTGATACCAATAGAGCTCAACACAAGCTGCATCGAGCAAGCCATAACTAACAAGATCATGGAAACAAAAATCAATAACACTCGCCAACAAAAGATACAACTATATCGAGTCATCAAAGCAGGCCAACTCCTTCACCGAGGCAAGTGGCTCACCGAGGACCAAGTTTAGCAGAATTTCCCCATCTCATGGAGGCACTCAACGCAATAGGGACCATTGCTTCCTGGGGGGGAGGATTGATCTAGGTGAATATTGGTGGCCACCTACCTATTCCACTTGTACCCCAACCATTTATTTTTAGTTTCCTTGATTATAGTACAACTTACTATTTTTAGCAGTTTTTCGGGTCCTAAACATTTAGTGTCGTTTTGAGGGCCTAAAAGACTTTTTTTGGGAAAACAGAAAGAATGGAAAAGTGCCAAAATTGATTTACTAATTTGTTTTTGGTCTCCTCTTGGATATATTTGAAAAGAGGTATTATGATAGTCAAATAGAGAATGTATGCCAAAGTTACAACCCCGGGAGGTTGACGTTTTGACTAACCCCAATGGTGCCCACAAGATTTTGGTGCTTCATCTCATAGGGTTAGGTTTTTGGATGTTTAGGGTTTCCCATTATTTCTCGATGATAAAAAGGCCACCAAGCCTCATTTTAACCCAGTTTAGAGGTATGTATCTGCCACATCTTTTCTTAGAGATAATCTACCATCGCACATGCTAGTTTATTTCCGTTCTGCTTGTAAGCATCTTTTAGTTCTTTGATATTAATGAAATGAAGACTTATTTTTGCTGCATATCTATGTTTATATTTATATCTATATTTTTTTTGTTCCTGCATAATTCTGGATCACTTGACTCTTCACATAGCTATACACTTGTTTCACCAAAGTCACGAATGCATCATTCTACGTGTTATCACATCAAAGACATACCACTAAAACACATTATTTCGGCAACCGGGTTGTATTCCGGATCAGGATCCTACTGCAAATGGCGTGAAGTCTAATTTTCACTTCATATTGGGAAGACCCCATGAATGTTGGTGGGTCCAGCATCATCAACATTTCTGGCACTAAAAGAAGGGCCATATGGCAAGCTGAGCTCGTGAAGTCTACTTGAATATTCATATGTTTAAATTCCCATATCTTAACCTCGACATGTTTTTCCATAACCAAAAATATGAAAGTGCCTGATTGAATTTTCTAATGTTATGTTTTATGGTGAGGGTGGAACAACCATTCTCGAGCACACCACTCACTTTCTTAAATTTTGCACTCATCACAAAATTCATTGTGAGTATACTGCTTGTAGGTTGTTCATCCTTATATTTGAAGCGTGCGTTAAAGAATGGTGTGACACATTTCCAACTGCTTCTATTCACTCTGTCTAACATCTTGTCACGGAGATGTACCACACCTTTGACAGGTATGATTATAAATATGTGTATAAGAAAATCATGCATCTTAGAAAATCACCCGATCAATCTCTTGATGATTTTCATGATTACTTAATTAATTTTTGTTATGAATTTTTTGAGGATGATATTGATTGGGATTTCATGAAAGAGAAGTTTGAATTTTTTGTTCATATTTCGATGAATCTAGCAGAATATGAATCCTTCGAAACTATCTCAACATACACTAGTTATGGATCTCTTAAATCCGCACCGAAGGAAGTCCCTATTCCATGTGAATCTTCATCTTCTCCTCATCAAACAACTCTATTTATGTGGGTTGAGGTTGGAGAACTTGAGAGTTCATCTGTTAATCTACCACCATCTTCTCCCACCCCATATATTTATAATTTAAGTGCAAGTTTTAACTGTAAATCTGATTTGTACAGTGATGTTCTTTCTCCTTAACCTCCTTACATTGGTTCCTTTGGTCCTCCTGATTGTGAGTTGTTATATCCTCCAGTTTCAATCATTTCTTTTGATGTTCATGAGGATCAAGTTCAGGATGGAGTTAGTATGAACCAACAAACTTGTGATATCATCCAAAATGACTATGTGTGGGATTCTATTGCTGAATAAGAATCTGCGATTGCAGTTGATGTTTCTACTTTCTCACCTCACCCTCATTATCCTGACATCTTCCACGATTCTATCATGCCTATTGTATCTTTCAAACAAATAATTTTTGATGATGTTAATTTTGATCACACTCAAGACTTATGGAATGTTAGTTTTATATTTGAATTGGGAAAGGAAAAATATTCTCTTTCTGATCTCTCCCATCCAACATCTGATCATTGCGAAGAGACAAAGAGTGAAATTTCTTGTTTTCAATATCCCCCTCTCTATGATTTATCAGATCATGAGGATGCCTTTCTTCCCGACGATGTAATTTCTAATCATGGTTGTCATGATCTATTCATCGAATCATCTAGTAAAAAATTCATATTTTCTACTATCGATTTTTCTAAGCCACCAATTTTCAATGATCTACCTTCTGATGTCTTGGAACTACTGCAAATTTTCAAGGCACTTCGACCTATGCTGATGGTTATGTCAGGTTCTTGTAGTCTTGATACTAGTTCCAATCATGATCAGGATAATTCTTTATCTCTCAATAATCCTCATCAATTGATCGTACAATTCAAAAATCAATCTATTTCACAAGTTTCACATCATTTTTTTTACATGATCCAATCACTCAATCATTAGAGGAGTCTTACTTGGCAAGATTGTTTGAAAAACACAAGTTTTCCACTTTTCTTTATGTTTTCTAGTATTGAAAGTTCGGAAGAACACTTTTGCATGATATCTTGCTACGATGTGCACGAACACCACAATGCATTAAAAGAATGTTTCACATGTGATTTCTTGTTGTATTTTTCTTCTTGCATTTTCATCCTTCGGATATTGCAGCATTTCATGTTTTATCTTTTTGGCTGGCTATGATTCTAGAAAATCTCTCTTTCTCTTGATTCCCTTGCCTATATAGGTCATTCTATGCTTCAATGGTTACATTGGAAGTTTCATTTTACGTAATCCTGGCCTATTCTCAGTTAGTTTAGGGGTAGGGGTTAATTTGCTTGTTTCTTTGTTTTGTTTTTATTTTCTTTCCATCCTACCTTTTATTTCCATTACATAACAAATAAATTTCGCATGAGACCTTGTTTGGTTTTGAAGAAAGCATGGTCAAGTTCGAGAGGAAATTGTGCTACTATCAATGCTTAGTTATTTGTTTATTCCCTATCTTTGCGTGAGCCTTTCATATTTTAGTCAATTATACCCTGATGGAAAATACATTTTTTCTTAGAGAGAACCTTAGTGAAATTATGATGCATAAATCTATAATTAATACCACCTACTCTAATTTTTTTTAATGATTGGTTGCTTTTTCCTTATCAACTAAGTCTAGTAGAGTAAGGAGGGGAGGAAACTTTAACTAGTGAAATATATTTCAGAGGTGTGTAAATATCCTTCTCTGAAGGGAGAACCTCTTCTACTCTCAATAATTTGGGATCCCTCTTCCACCCCATGAAATCAATAAATGATGATCCATAGTTCTATGAAGAAATACAAAAAATAAATAAAGGGCGAAAGAAGATAAAGGATTCCTGCGTAGGGGGATGCAGCAAGCAATTCTACCGAGGTATTGTCCAAGCTCGTTGGCAGTAGATAAATGTTTGTGTTCCTGAAGTAACTCTTTCAGGGTACTCTCCAGGCCTGCTGGCAACCGACCAACTCCATAGATGAAAACCAAGACTCAGAAAATCCTTTTTCACTTGTGTATCCATATACTCCTCATCTCCAATCGAAACAACTGAGTTTGACTTGTCTATGTTAGTGTGTTGTTGATGAAGAGAATGGTAGGTATTATATCCTTGAACTAAGCTAATTAAAGAATCTATGGTGATGAATGAAATGAACAATACTTCTTGAAGAGTTAGACCTAGTTTGCATGAGGTATGACCCATGCAGAGAGCTGGAGTTCTACCAGTGTGTCGCCAAGTGTTGTTGTTGCTACAAGCCCCCTCCAAAATTTTTCCCATGCTTTTATTTTGGATCCTCCCTTCTGTCCATAAGAGCTCATCATTCACTATCATCAAGCATTCAGGCCTATGTAAATACTGTAGGTTTTAACCTCGTACAAAAATTACCTGCATACGAATTCTAAAACACAGAAAATAAACAATGCAAGAGCATAACACAAAAAATACATATACACAGAGATTTTCCCCTGGATCCCAAAACCGAGACTACCAGTTTGATTTTTCATTATGTTCCTTTCAACGCTATAATAAATATTTATACATGCCGAAGCATCCAATACCATGGATCGAAAACCATCACGTCCAATACCATGGACTGAAAACCATCGTGTCCAAAAAACATGTGCAAAAATCATGCACAAAACCATAGGTGGGTCTGCCCAACCTAAAATATGGTCCAAAACCAAAATTTTCTGGGGCGTTGCCTCAGACAACATAAAGTGGGATTACGGGTACACCTCAAACCCCCTGTGACCCCCCCACCCGCTACACAATCCGCGCAACGAAGGGGGGCTCCGCCCCCCCCCCC
>APFE030702318.1:15431-44590 GCA_000404065.3 Pinus taeda
ATTAAGTTATTTTGACTTAATTAGTTGGAGAAATTCAAGTTAGAAGTCTTTCTGAAGTCATGCAAGAGTTATCCCTTAAATTAAGGAGATAAGATTGAGTTGTAATTAGTTAACTCAGTTTACTAAGTTAAGTCTAGTTAAATTAGTTCCAAACTGTTTGACGAACTAATAGAGAGTTAACAATCAGTTGATGCATGCATGCACTCAAATAGTGTACTCCAGTTAATTGAAGATTCCCTCATCAAAAAATCATGCATGTCTATTCTAAGAAAGACCCAGTTGATATTAAAAGACGAGGACAATGTACTATCAGTTGCATGTGTTTTCTTATAAAGAAAACTCATGCATGTAGAAGGAATCAATTCCTTGAGGATTGTGTAGTTTTGAAAGTGTGTGAGAGTGATCATCCACTGGGTAGAAGAGGTATTCCACTTGGTTGAGGGAGAATCATCCTAGAGGAACAACGAAAGGAAATAGGAGCTTGGAGGGCAGAGAGGAAGGCTTGAGAGAAGCTAGGATTGCCTGTGAGCATCTGTGAGGATTGTACTAAGAGCTGGCTAGCTGTGAGAGCTAAGGCTTTGCATAATTCCTATGTATTTCCACATTGTATGATAATACAGATAGTGGGGTTTTTAGCTGAGGCTTTCCCGAAAGTATTTTCATGTGTATTGTGCATTGATTCTTCTTCTTCTGGTTATATCGTTCAGCTCGATCTTTATGCTTCTGCAAATTGATAACAGAAGTAGGTTATAGTATTCTTCTTTGATTTATATTGCATTATCAGGTTAATCTACACAACAGATTCTCTACATGGTATCAGAGCTGGATTTGTAGAGAAATATCTACATATCCTCCCTCTAAAAAAATATAATAAAATATCCACAACGACTAGATTTTGATTTAGTCAATAATATTTTATTGTTGTCTAATTCTCAATCTATTCCAATATTTTGTTATAAATAGAGAGTTTTCTCTCCATTTTTCACCATGACCATTTTCATTGTCCACATTATTGTCTCATTGCGTTTGAGCTCCCACTTGAGTTCAAGCACCTTTTATTTTCTTTTTTTCCCATTTCATATTGAATATTGAGAGAGAGAAGCATGTTGCTAAAGCACAAGGTTAAGAAGGACCCATCCCATGTAGGGGGATCTACAAATCCATTTCTGTAATTTATCCTCACAAGGTGTATCATTTTGATTAATAAAATTGAATATTCATATTATCCATTGGGTTGCTACACTTTTATTTATGCTGTTATATGTTTCTATTTTCATATTGTCTTTTGTTGTAGATCTGAAGCATAGACAATGATTTTTTGTTGTTAGGGTTATATGTCACCTTTAATTTAAGTGAAGGGATTTTAGCTCACTTGTAGAAATATTTCACACTAACACTTTGAGATTCATTTCCAGTGTGAACTTGCCTCACATGCTCCTATAGGTTCAACTGTTAGAGATATAGCTTCAATCACTTCTTCAAACTCTTGAAACTACGTGATTATCTGTAGATTTTGTTTTCACAATACATCTATAGATAGCTTAGTTTTGTCAGAATTATTGATATTTATTGAATTTTGGACTAATTACTCTATCAGTAGGTGGTAAAAAATATCTAGTTTTCCATTGGTGAGATTGAGACCACCTACATAGTGAAAAATGTGATGATAATTCTTGATAAATGTATATGGTTTACTTGATATTTTAAGGGAATACTGATTAAACTTACAAAAGAAAGATGAAAATTTCAAAAATTTCTATTTATTATAAAGGGAAACAAAATATTGGCTTATCAACCAAAGATATTAGGAAATATACTGCTTAACAAAAAACTCTTAAAGATTAATAATAGCGATAATTACAACAAAGAACATACTTATTCTCTGAAGATTCAAGATGAAAACTTTAGGCTTTTTTGAATTGAGGAGGAGGAAATGCCTACGATATTGGCATGAATTTATCTTAGTTGACTAACTTTTCTAAATATTCTTGGACCAAGGACTTAATTCTCTTGCACACATTTCTTCTATCCTTCTTGACCATCTTGGGGGGATCCGTGAAAGATTCTGTATGAACTCCCAAATGGAGATTTAATGAACTCAAACCAAATTGAGTGTCACTTGTTTGATGGTCATGCATTGATTATACAAATTTATTGAGGTAGGCATTTGCCAAAGAAATCATGTGTGTAACATCCAAATCCATGTCTATTAGGAGGTCCTTAGTCTCATCCTCTTCCAATAATGAGCTAGTTGGCTCCTTTGGCAGAGAATTTTGTAGATTACCTTCTAGATTATTTTTCTCGGGCTCTGTTGGGGATGGAAAAGACTTGGGAATACCTCCAAAAGCTGATAAGGGGACTGATTGATTAACTTATTGTGTTGGAGTCTCAATCTGAGAGGAGAGAGATACAAACCTATTTCTAGATGTGGGTTTTTAACTAGAATTTGAGGCTCTTTGAGGTCTCAAATTCCTTGTACTTTAGGATAATTTTCCAAACCCTCTTGCTCTTTATTAGTTGATTGATTTACTAGTAATTCCTTTGCAATCAGAGGATAGTCTCTAAAAAGATGCCCATATTCATGAAAACATCTACATCTAAAATAGGTATTTTCATAATCTAGTGTCTATTTCCAAATATTATCCTAATAATATATGTTTATTGAAGTTGGAAGAGGCTACGAAATATTTATATAGACACAATTCCTTGCCTAGGATGTGTATATCCATGTCTTAGTTGCCTCAACAACCTTGACAAAGCTACCAATGGAATTTCCAATGCATTCAAGGACTTCTTCCCAATATTCCTTTGGTAGAGAAAATAGTCCAAGCCATATCGGGGAAACAAGAAAGTCTTCTTCCTCATGATTGTACTGCTCCAAGATCCAAATCTATTTGTCACTTGAGGTTCCATTTATTTTGGATCCAATAGATCAACGACTTTCTAGAGGGCCATAATTTGATGAACTTGCATATCAGAGCATGATCCAACACATATTAGATGTATTTTTTAATCTTGTTAGATTTGACCTTATAATTTGGATCTTGCATTGCTTTTGGTGGGAAATTCCCTTGAATTTTATTTTGTCAAAATGATCCAAGCAATGGTTTCTTTGAGGGACCAAGATATCCATTACTACCATTTGATATGTAAAAATTATGTGGATGATGAGGAGTTTGGTAGGGATTGCTGGTCAATCCAACATTCCTACAAACTCATGAGATAAACTGATTGAAGGATGGGGTCAATCCCCATCACCCAGAACTAGCCATGGACGGCTAAACAAAAGAAGCCCCATCCAAAAACCCAAAAAAATCCCCTTATCTCACACTGAATTCAAAAAACTATTTATTTTTATTTTTATTATTTTATAAGAGCTTAGTGTAATTAATAGATGAAAATGTTATTTTTGGTTATTTTTGCTTAGATCCCTGCATAGATTTTTAAAGATCATAAATTTAAGGTATTTAATATGTAGAGTTTGAGTGCCTCAAGGGTTCTTTAGGGCACCAAATTCATTTATGCATTCAAAAACACATTTTAAATAATAAGAAATCACAAATTTGCTCAAAATGTTATCATATGATTATGACTAAAACAATGATTTCATGTATTAATTAGATTACGACTTTTATAAGCAATAAAGTAAAATAACCTTTTATTTTTATTGTCATCTTTCTTTTTTAATTGAGCAAAAAAGAAAAAGAAAAAAATATTTATCTATTTTTCTTTAATTATTAATAACAATATTTTTATTTTTTTTCACTTAAATTTTTTAATAATCAAATAATTAAATATATAGTTACTTATTAAAGTATATCTATTTCTCCACTTACTAGGAAAAAACAATAAAATAGCAGGTAAAGGGGAGAAAATATTTCAACATTTCAAAACTTTCTCTTTATCTTATAATACTTTTGATTAATATATGTAGTGATTAAAATATTATTTAAAAATGAATTAAAAAACACAAAGATAAGAGAGTGATTGTGGATGAGCCTAGAGTATTCCCTAAACCTGCTTCTGCTTGGCTAAGAGCTCATCTTCCTCAGACATATGGAAATAGGTCAATGGCCCAAGATCTAGAGGCATTTGGCAGGAGTGAAAGCCTACCTAATTACAAACCACTAGAGGATAATTCTAGGTGGCATGGTTTTCCTTGAATAATAGTAATGAATAAGCCTGCATTCATAGATAGTAGCCATTGATGGTTGTCCCCACTATTGGTTTGACAACTAAGTTATGTTATATTTTCCCACTGTTAAAAAAAAGAGAGTGATTGTGAAGGTGTTTCTAATGAAAGGTAAGACCACCAACCTAGTATGCTTTTTTTCCTTCACATGATTTATGATTTTTCTCTTAAAGCTGGTATCTTTAGTGAGGGTGGGAGACTTACAAACCTTAACAAGTAGGAGGAACAATGGTATGTGAATGATGAAAAGTTAGAAAATCAAAGATGGGAAAGAATGCGGAGTTGTGTCCTACAACCCAAGCAAGGGAAGTCCTTAGCTTGGTTTTGTGTGGGAGAGTGAGGATTCTCTTAAATACTTCTAGACAAGTTATTATTTATAATATTTTAATCTAGGTTTTCAAGAAAATAAGAGGAATTAAAGAGACTTTACAAAGAGGAAAGGAGTGATATAAATACATGAATGTTAGGGTATCTAGATATTTATTTGTATGAAAAGGTCATACCATGGGTTTTATAACCTATACCATATGTTTTTTTACCTAAAGCACACCTTATGATTCACAAGTCACAACTTACAATAATGGTAAGATCCATAGAATTCATGATTTACTTGGCACCAAAAGACGAGTTTGGGCTTAAAAATACTTAACCAAGTTGATTTTGAAATAAGCAACCCTAAAATGAAGCATCCAAGTCAAGTGAAGGCTAAATTGTGGCTTGAAGTCCAAAATTGGTACCACAAAATACATTAGTGCCCTATATAGTTTAACATTTCTAAATCAACAACCAAAGCCAAAAGTGGGAGGTGGAACGTGATACGGGACCCTAACTAAGCAATATACATCCCTAATTGGATATGCATCTAAAGCCTAGGTAACTCGAGGAAGGTGGTCCAACATAGGAGGTTAGTAGAGAGATATCGATATTGGGCATCATACATTGATATGATGTAAATGTAAGCCGCATTGAAACATCTCTAATTGGTCGATGTATGCGAGTATTACACCATGAGTTTATATGCTACATATTCCCCCCTTGTAAGATATACTATCCATAAGATGGGAATAGTAGCAAGTTACAAGGAAGGAGAATGAAACAAGAAGTTGAGAGAAGAAAAACATAAAATAAAGGAAACAAGAATAAAAAAATAATGGTGCATTTAAAGGAACCTACTAGTATACATAGAATGATTTGATGCCTTAATTTTGAGGGGTATTCATGACTAGCTAGGTCACCAATGCACCCAATGTTTGTATAAGTTCCCATGCCTCGAGAATTAGTGCAAAAAACAAAGGTATGACACGTGCTTAGCTAATATGTTATCAAGAATATATAAAACAAAGCGAAATGAAATATCAAGAAGTAATGAAAGTAGAGAATGTCAAGATAAGGCACAAATTATTTTAGTTTCTACGGAAACAAATCAACATCTAAACTATGATATAAATAAGTGTATTTCCATGCAAGAGAAATAATAATTAGAATACAAAATGAGATATGAATAACAATAATTACTTAAGAAATTGACATAACAATTGGGTTATGAAAGTATATGTTGAAATGAAATGAAGAAGATAAAGAGGGGAATAGAATACTACATGTACTTTGGCGTTAGTGATGTAACACAAGCAACTAGTGAATCAATAAGACAATGTCAATACCATTCCTTGAGTGGGGTGAAAATAGTCGAAGTTGCAAAAGTAACTAATATGAAGTGGCTAGGGGTGTTATTCCTTTCTTAGTCAAAGTGATGGTTGTTGACATCTTAAAGCCCCAATTTGGCCCCACAAGGTCTCATTCAATATAGAGCTTCATATAGCTTGGGAAACTACACTATGGAAGATTTCGAGGATTTACACAACCATAAACCAGCCCATGATTGTATCAATTGAAACTATGAAAACCTCATGGAATGTAAGGATAGTTAATTATACTGAGTAGTCAACATACCTTGACTTAACTATGTGTCAATAATGAACCATCATAGAGTAAGAGCCTATCAAAGATGTTGAGAACAAGGGCATCAACCAATCCATTATGCTATTGAGGAATGTGGAGAATCTAGTAGGAAGAAAATAGGATAACTAAGTCCTTCGTAAAAGAGAAAAATGGTTCGATGCCATGGCTATGAACTTCATACACATTGTTGAGTTGTTGGACAAGTAAGAGGCAGTCAAAAGGTAGTATAACATGAGAGTCATTGAGGGAAAAAAATCATTTAAATCACTAGTGATTGTTGAGTATGTTATTATGTTATTTCTTCCCCATTGTATGAAAAAGTTCACACCAAAGGCAAGACACTTGAGCCAATATTCAAAATACATGTAATTGTTGAAGGGCTTGGCTTGTCTTGACTTCCTCTATTTTGTGTGAGTGATTCTATTTGTGCACAACAAGATGTATTTGACTTAGGTTTTGACACAAGGCCAAGTATATGAATCAATTTTTTTTTCTTATTCACTTTGAATCATGTACAAAAGACAAGGTAGATCTAGGTTGATGAATTATGTTGACTTTATTTCTCACTCATTGTGAGGGTCCATGTGGTACCAATGAAGCATTTATATCCGTAGAATTCAATGAGGTACATATAACACGTAAATAAATTGTAATATCTTTATTTCAACCCCTAGAACGCATTGGATTAGATTATGTACAAATTGTAAATACATGGCTATAATGATGAGAGTCAAGCCATGTGAGCCAAAATAAATGACATTGTGGTGCAAAGTTCAAGGCCAATAAATAATTTTGAATGACTAAGGTTGTAGATGTTATAGATAGACTCAATGTCCATGAAATAGACTATCCATGGTAAACTCATCATATTTAAATATTAATTTTACAATATAATATGTGATGATACAATATTATAGTGAAGAACATGAGAGGGGTTGTGATTCCATCAAAGGCGAAGAGGAAATGAAGTTTATGGGAAAGTAAATCCTCTATTACCAAGTGCTAGTCTAAGATCTCATCATTTTTTCCATTATGAATCTTAAATGAATCTAACCACCACCATTCAATTATAAACCCATTTATTGAATGCATGCATAGGTTGGTGGGGAAATATATTCACATAATTATTGAAGCATGATTTGAGTACAATCATTATGGGGAATCATAAGAGCATTCCATTAACCATGATTTCCTTCAACTGTTTCATTTGTCATTCATTATATCATTATATGATTCCCATGTTTGTGTTTTATACCTCATGTTGCATTCTCTCTTATTAACCATATACTAATCTAGAAACTGTGCAAATTCAACGCTATGAAAGAGTATTTACACAACATGGATGAGAGATGGATGGTTTTAGGTAAGTATAGATGCTAGGAAATTTAGGAAGCCATCACCCACCATGTATTTGTTACTCATTGGATGCTTGAGAAGCAAGTGTTGTTCTTCCAAGATATTCCTAGAAGATATTCAAGAAATTAGACTCTGTACTTTGAGATTTTTGTGGTGGGAACAACTTTCAGAGTGCTTTGGAAGATCCTCATTATCCATTCTTTGTTGTGTCCATGTTTCAAATCTAGAATTGGATCCATTATCAAGACTACGAGTGAACTATAGAAGACAACATACAAGTAATATTATTAGAGAAATAACATAGATGAACCCTAGAAACTAAAAATATTGCTCGCAAAAGTATAAATACTTAAAAATCGAAGAAAGAAATAAAACGAAAGACACAAAATGTTGAAGGAGATAATAACATAAAATAAAAGTTATACAATTAAATGATAGATGATTTTAATGCTAATATCTATGAAAATTAATAATATTTATTATATAACTATAATTATTAAATATGGAAATGATAATAGCAATTATTTATTGAAAACAATAAGGAATAAAACAAATTAAAAGAATAATATAATAATAATAATAATAGTTATCAATGGTTATTAATATTAACATTAATAAGGGAAGGTAGGTGTCAAGAGGGTTTGTAAAGGTGGGGGGGGGCACAATATTTCATCCCAAAGGAATAATTGAAGGAAAATATGCATGAAAATTAGGAGTTCTCTCCACTCAAAGGGTTGGATCCAATGGTGGAAAGTGAGGAGTTTTTCACTTTTGGGCAAGCTTCAATTCCCATGAGGGCCTAACTTGAAGCCATGCAAGAAACTTGAGGCAATGGTCAAACATGTGGTTGCATCTAGAGATTTATATTAAATGTTATCATGAAACATGTACACTTAAGTGGATCAAATCCCACCCCAAGTACTTCAATTAAAAAAAATCCGCATGGGGGTAGCTCACTTGGCAAGCTCGTGAAATTGTAAAGTATTGTGAGTGATGAGGCCCATGTTAAATTCCCTCAGACTAACCCATGCCTATGGAAGGTGTGTATGAATGCAGCTAGGGTTTATAGTGGTAGCAGTGAAAATCAACCCCATGTCACACGACTAAGAAACTGCCTGACTATCAATTCCTCTTGTACAGTTTGTTTTTAGGAATTCCCCCTAACTATCTAGTAGAGGCATATGCTCTTTTGCAAGGAATTATCCTTGAATGTTTATTCTATCTAGGGAATCTCCATGTATTAGGATATTAATTCATCATCTTGAGACACATGTAGTTTGAATCAAATTCCAGAGATCTCAGGCACAAAGCCATCCTTCCTAGAATTATAGCTCTAAGAAAAATTGGATTGTAAGGTTGAGTAGTTCCATGTGCGATGGGATAACAATAAGTTGGTTAATTCCAAAGCCACTTTGGCTACTCAATTAAGAAAAAAATGGTTTTTTTTTTAGTTAATGGGATACTTGTCAACTATCCAATTCCTTAAGTTTCATTATTCATCAAGTGTCATGTCACCATGGATTGGTAGGGGTACACCGATGGTTATATCTCTGCATAAAGAAGGTAGCTATGACATCATATATCCACTACTCATCATTATGATTAGTATTATTACCACCCAGGGAAATAATCCCCCCCATCCCCATGACAACCCCTTTGGGTAAATCCCCCTCTTATAAATATTGTGTAGTGTCCCTTCTTGGTGAGATGGCTTTGATGACAATTTGGGAGGGTGATTTTGATGCAGTGATATAAAGATTATGCATGTCAGAATTATGTATATACTTGTATGCTATAGATCTGGTTTAGGTTACACGGTTGCTATGTGATTATGATAATGACCTATTTTAGTAAGACTGATTTTGGTTAAGTGCATATTATCGTTGTTTTCTCTTTTGGTATCCTAGTTTTGACATAGGTGTATGACATGATGGTGATACATGATTGAGAAACATAGATCCATATATGATCATGGTTATGTGGAACATATGGATAATTATGTTTTATGGAGGGTACATGATTTGTATGATTATATATGCTTAATATTATACTAAGCATGATGTGGCAAGGGACTTGGTCATTGCCAACAAGGATGCTCAAGTTATAAATGACTGCGGAAGTCATTTATCTAAAACCAAAATCACTGTGGAAGTCATGCACAATCCTTGGTAAAATATGAATAAGATAATTATGAAATTCATTTGAGTCCTTTGATATATGATATTGTGATGTGTGCAGGTCTTGGAACAATACCTTACCAACGAACCATCAGATGGGTATGAGCTCACAATTAGTATCTTAAGGTGAAGCATGAAGTTTCAAAGCAGAGTAGATGAGAATGCATGGAAATTAGGGCACAGAGTCCTAAATCTATGAAAGATAAAGATGTGGAGTCTTGGATCTATAATAAAAGGATTAGGCTGCGGAGTCCTAAATCCATGAAAGATAAAGACTTGGAGTCTTGGATCTATAATAAAATGTTTATGGTGTAGAGTCTTGAATATTTAAAAAGATCAAGGTGTGGAATCTTGGATCTTTAGAGTAGATCAGGGCGTGAAATCCTAAATTGAATCAGGCACGGAGATGCATGGAACATGGGTGCAAAATCCCTATTCTCCGGAAGAAAAATACCACTCATGGGAAGCTGAGGAATGAATTTTCTTAATAAAACATCATTTCTGACAATTCTGCAGTGACTTTCTAAAAATAGAAATGCATGCCTAACATCTCAATTATGACTTTCCAAAAATAGTAAATCACCTTCAATCAATGGGTAATTAGGTATAGTTGAAGGGAAATAACTTAACTTATCATTAATCAATCCTAATATTTCAATATTGACTTTATCCTCAATAATATTAACATTATTAATATTACTGGTATATTTTATGAGACTATGCTATTATTATTAAAGGATATTACAATTCTTTTTCATCTCCTCAATCACTTGACACCTCTCTCCTTGATGACTCTCATGGCTCTATGTAACTTTCTCTCTCTCTCTTTTAATAATACATTACACTCTATTTTATGCACTCATCAAAGAAAGGAATATTCCTCTCACACTCATTAAAGACATGTCATTTTCATAAAATATTCCTCTTACGCTCTCTTTAATGCATATGTTACACTCTCCTTAAATACAACATGCATACCTCTCCTTAATGGCATTATTTACACTCCGCTAAATGGAATACAAGGTATGCTTATTGCTCATCCTTTACGACAATAATTTGTTGCTCCTCTTATATATGTGTCTCATTTATTCTCACTTGGGGAGAGGTGCATTGTGATACTAAGAGTTGGAGAGATTTTAAAAAATAAAATAAAAAAATTTATGAGAGGGAGAGACTTGGATGGTAGCCAAATGCTAATCTAAATTTCTAAGTAGCTCTACCCAATGGAGCCATGAGTGCTATTGAGATGAAGTGAAACTTATCTTCCTCATCTTGGCTTGTATATCTCTCTACTACTATATTTTGGTACTACTTGTGAGCTCTTACATCTTGGGGGTTCTAGGGGGAGAAGTTCTCCCTGGATATGGTTGGGTGGAAAACTAGATGGTTCAAATGAGTTGGTTAAGGAATCAAAGATGCATATTATTATCAGTGTTTGGAGTTGCACATCTGATCAGGTATAAATTTAATTGTCCTGAAATTTTAGTATAACATCAACATAAAAGAAAATAAAAATAGAAAACAGAAAATTAAATTGTTGTAAGCATCTAATTTGGTTTAAGCTTATGTTATCTAGAATATTATTGGCTAGTTAAAAATAAAGACTAAGAGCAGTCTATATGTATGGATGTTTAGATCTAAATATTGGAATTGTTATTAGTGTAGTTTATGGTACTATTAATCAGGAAAAATGACCCTTTCAACATTCTAAGGGAGACTACCCGGTCAGGAACTTAAAGCAATTCATTTTCCATTGAAATGGTGGTTCTGACTAGTTAGACTAGGTCCAATTACCTTTTCTCTTTCTCTATTGGCTTCAGGTATGTCTTTTAATTAAAAATAGATAAAAGCCATCAAATTGATTCTCCTTGTTGATCATGCAAGAGAATGATCCTTAAGTCGGCTTTATGGCTCAGCCAAACCACTCTAAACTTTGCCTCTTTGGGAAGAGGACTTCTAAGATTGCAGAAACAAGAATTAAAATACAAAACATAACCTATGATGCACTTATCCTAGACCTATCTTGGTTGAAGGAAAGAATAGTCTTTCTCTCAATGGAGAGCAAGATAAAAGGATGAGAAAAGAAACATGTAGGAATTGGAATTAGAATGAAGGAAATAGACCAAGGAAATAGTTCACAAGATCTAATCCTTATTAAAACAAATACAAATAGCTAAATGCCTAATAAATAGTTACCAAACACTTAACTGTAAGTAGCTCCAACTCCTAATAAAAATATGTATAAGAATGAGAAATCCATGTCATAGTACTGAAGTAGTTCAAATAAAATTCCATGTAGAAAAGCAAAACATATATACCTCTAAATTGTTAGATAGCTAGCCATCCTAAAGAAATAAATGTTGTTCTTATACAATTTCTAGTTTTCAAGATGCATTTTTGATTAATTCTGCAAGGTAGCTTGATCATAATTTTAAATGGGCTAACTATTGACATTTAACAATAGTGCTAAAGCCAACAAATAACTCATACAACATAAATGTAAGTGAGTAATAAAAACATTTATTTCAATAATCAATGAAAATAATAGTGCCATACAACAATTACAGAAATAAACTTTATTATCAATATGAATCAAGTTACATAATCTCAAAAAATTATAGTAGTGCAAATCCCTCGCTACCAGCAACTCGATCTATGTTTGCAAAGAAGACTTAAATCCTACTACAATAGTGCAAATGAGCATTGAAACTCCTCTAGAAATAGACTGAAAGCTCCAAAATTATTTTTCCTCTTCTCTTGGATTCAAATTCTCCCTTCAACTCAACCCGACAATGGGTTTTTATACATGATTTAGAAATAATAACCATTTCCCAGAATCTCTCAATAACATAGTTATTAAAAATACAATGAAACAAAAGAATTTCTTTGATTGGGATCTGGCAAAACACCGATGGGACAGTTAAGAACAAATTCCCCAATTTATTCTGCGCAGAGCTAAAATTAACCCTGTGGTTTTTAACAACTTTCTGCTAATAAAGGATTCATTTGTGGCCTCGAGGAATTTCACTGGATCATTTTCATTTTTAGCCATATATTGGAAGCTCTATGTCAAAACAGAAATCAAAATTATAAATTATATATTAAAAATAGAGTAAAACAAACTTTGAATAAAATCTCATTAAAACTGAAACCAATATATATCACAACTTTTCAATTAATAAGACAACGACCCCCTAGAGGTGACAAATGGTAAGCATTGACAAGCATCAGAGAAATGCATATCGGAAAATAACGCATATCAAACGTTTTGATTATCATATTTTTAACATGGCACACTCTGAAAAATTTATTATATATGGAAAGTTCTGATGAGGAGTGGACACGATATTATATTAAATCATTGTGATAGAGCCCATCAGATCCGCGACCATAACAGAGGTTAGAATATTAGGTCTTATCAGAGATTTTAGATGTGTGCCTTTCCAAAAGTTCTGATATACGAACGGACATGATTTTATAATGAAACCAATTTTATAACCATATCGGGTTCGAAGGTGATGACATAAGCAAATAGGTGACAGGCGGAAAGTTGTGTTGGAGATTTTACGGCATTGGGAATTTCTAACGTGGTTACATACGGGAGATCTGATATGGAGTGAATGCGATATATTTATAGACTAGTATTAATACCATATCAGATTTGACATATCGAAGCCTGACAGATATCAGAATTCGGAGGGGAGACGCATTGGGATGTCGACGATGGATAAAAAAATAAAAATACTATTTACAAATATAAATAAATATTTTACAAATAAAAGTAAAAATAAAGAAACAAAACCTATAAAACAAAAAGGTAAAATACATTATATACATATCATTAGGCTAAGGCAGTGAAAAATATCCAATCGAAAATTGGGCACCATTTACAAACCAAATGTCCAAATGAGATCAAAGGAGTTATGATAGGAAGATAAGAACAAATAGAACTCATTGAAGAAATCCAAACTCTCAAAATCAAATAGTAATATGACCAACCATTCAATTAAAACCCCCCCATAGTGAAAATTAAGTGAATAATGGGGGGTTTATGTTTTTACCACAACAATGGTGACACACTGGGAAGAACCAATTATATCTGAAAAATGATGAAACTCTAAGGAAAAGGAATAACGTTAAATCAATCAAAGTACTAGGATTCAAATTTTCAATGAAATCTCTTATAACGGATATCAAAATGTTATCATTTTGTGTAGCTCTAATATTGATTATAAGATTCATGTTACAACAACTATTTAATTGATGATTTTATATACCTAGGGGGGGTAATATGGGGTACCGAGGGAGGTACCCAAGGTAATAATGTAATAATGGGATGGGCCATAGTAATAAATAAGGTGTTAACCCATGTCATGTAAGGGACCACAAGTAGTTAATAATAATGTAAGGGGCCCATGGTATTAGTTGATGGTATGAGGAAACCATGGTAATGATGCATGGTATTGTATGTATGAGGCCTATATAGAGGCTAGAGACTCCACATGGAGATCTATGAAGAGAAGTATTCTTGTATGAACAAGCATATGGCTTGTGGAGTATACTCATTCCTTAAGGAGTGAATGTATGGTGTTGCCCTACCTTAAGGGTTTGATCAATAAAGATTAATTTCATATCATTTCTGGGTTTATTTGCATTATCTTATATTTTCTTATCAGATCTATATCATTTTGGGTTAGAGCTACACCAAGTGGTATCAGAGCACTTTCTTGGGCACAAAAGTGGATTTTTTTATTTTTTATTTATTTACAGGGTTTCAAGGGCGGCGAGTTTGCAGATCAGATCTATAAGTTTTGGTTCAAGATCTACAAAATCTGATTGCAGATCTATATTCTTTGTGAAAAAATAGCCGATTTCAAAAAAAAAAATTGGTCAAATCGGAGTCCGGATGAAGGAGATATCGTTGATTTAAAAATCAGTAGGGTTGTAGATAATTTTTCGGGGCAGCGAGTTTTTGGCGCAGATCTAGACGTCCTGGTGCCTGATCTGCAAGATCTAATTGTAGATCTGGAATCTTTGTGAAAAAACACCTAATTTCAAAAAAAAAATCAGTGGAATCGGAGTCCGGATGAGGGAGATATCGCTGATTTAAAATCAGCACTTTTTTTCAGAAATTTTGGGTGACGACGGGAGAGTGGCAGCGCAGATCTGGAATTCTAGTGCCTGGATCATGATTTCTATCACATGGGCAGATGCAGAATGGTTGTTACATTTCCAAAAATAGGTTATAATAGAGATTCTGAGCAATATTGACAAAACTGTGACAATTTCAAATTTTCGCCAAGTCATAGAATTTTTTTCTCAAAACCCTCTTCATGACAACTCTACAATTTAACGGGAAAGATGAGGGTCCTATTATTGAAGAATTCCTACAAACAATAAAGCTCAAATATGGGAGAGTTTGGAGGGTTTCAGTGTGGTATAATTTAAAAGATGAGGCTGACAAATGGTGGTTCTCACTTGACCGCGAGCAGTTGACCAAACTTTCAGATGAAGAAATTGAAAAATCTCTTTTGGACAGATGGTCTTATGCTACAAAAAAGAAGGAAACTAAGGAGAAACATATGGGGTTATTTCCTACTGATATATCCTTATTGCAGGTTCATGGATTGATTCAGAAAGAGAAGATCATTGTTTCTATAAATCCTAGTTGCAAGCATAATTTCATCAATGTTAATTTGGCAAAAAAAATGCAAGTTCCAACAAAACACATTGAAAATACACAAGTTGATGATGAGAATGTTCAAGTGTACAAGGATTTGAAGATTTTATGGATAAATATGTGTTGCATGGTGATTTTTATGCTTCATAAATGGATAATATGGATGTTGTTTTGGGATATCCTTGGATGGAATCCATGGGTACTATCAATATTAATGTGCAGAAGAAATTCCTCAAGCTATGGTATAAAAAGAAGAAAATTACATTACAGGATATTTCCATCCAAAAACAGGTAGAACACATGGAGACTGAAGCAGAAAATGTTCAAGGGACTGACATATCAGATAACGAGCCTTTGATGATCGACAATCAAACACAAACAGAGGCTGCAGAAGAAAAGGTTACAGGTGATGATACATCAGAGGAGGGCTCAGTGGTTGAAGTCATATTGAAAAATAAGACACCACAACAGGCACCACAGCAGGGTGAAGTCAAGCAAAAGCCATCGTGGGTTAAGACTTCAACATATCATCACCCACATCACCCCGCAAGACAACCATCATGGAAACCAAGTAGTCACATGATGGATAGAAAGGAGAGATGATCCACCTACTACACATCAACACAGAAGAGCTGCCACGGTCAACTTCCATCTCAAGTGAGCGAGGCACCAGCGAGATCGAGGGTTCACATTTCTCTTGGATGGCTAGATGCACGTGCATGGTATCATTGGACTACTCTTTTGAGTAGATCTTATTATTTGTGTTCTTCCCATGTTTCGGGGACGAAACATGCTAAGGGGGGTGGAATGTTATATACCTAGGGGGGGTAATATGGGGTACCGAGGAAGGTACCCAAGGTAATAATGTAATAATGGGATGGGCCATAGTAATAAATAAGGTGGTTAACCCATGTCATGTAAGGGACCACAAGTAGTTAATAATAATGTAAGGGGCCCATGGTATTAGTTGATGGTAAGAGGAAACCATGGTAATGATGCACGGTATTGTATGTATGAGGCCTATATAGAGGCTAGAGACTCCACATGGAGAGATATGAAGAGAAATAGTCTTGTATAAACAAGCATATGGCTTGTAGAGTATTCTCCTTCCTTAAGGAGTGAATGTATGGTGTTGCCCTACCTTAAGGGTTGATCAATAAAGATTCATTTCATATCATTTTCTGGGTTTATTTGCATTGTCTTATATTTTCTTATTAGATCTATAATATTCCGGGTTAGATCTACAACAAATTGAAAGAATACTTTATTTCAGTGAAACCCTTTTGGCTTTTCAATGTGCTACATTAGTGATACCTTGCTTAATCTATATCAAGAGTGGTGTTAGGATAATGTTAAAAAAGGATAACTATATTCCTTGTTTCAAGACAATTTTCTAGTAAAGCTCAAACTCCCACGTAATTCGACTTCTATTTACTTTTTTCCATTCACCATTTCCTTTATCCCTACCACAATTATCCCTTCAAAAAATAATTTGATCGAAGCACAATTTTACATTACCTTCATCTTACATCATTTCCATATTAAATACTTTTATTACCTTCATTAGTTATCTTTTGCAACCATCATCATCATTCTTCAACTCGTCTTTTATCAAAACAACGATCATGCCTAGAAAACAATGACTACGTTATTTTCTATAGGAGACTTACATAATCCTATATGAAACCTTAGAAATTGATTAAATATGACACAAAAGCAATATTTTTCACTGGTAGCACTTCATTTCTCGTTAGAGGACATCATTATGGTCTTAGCAACACTCGACACCTCTTTCAAGTTTTTACATGATCCCCTGCAACCAAGTAAAGAACTCTACAATAGAAAAATCAAAAGCACTGGCAACAAGAAAAATGAAAATATCCTAAACCAACAAATTCACACAAAATATTGATCAAGGTACGACCTCTCTAAATTCTATCTCATTCCTTTGTTTAAACTATAATCACCATTGTATAATATGTAGTATAAAAAAATAAATAAAAGGTGAGGACTGTGATATTATCTAGATGGTCCTCAATGATAGCATGTGAGGGGGTCAAGGGTGTCTTATCATAAACTTTGTCAGACGAGAAAAGGGTGACTTCAACTCTCAAGAATGTTAATGCTAACAAAGGGTGAGATAATTAGGGTCCACAACAGCCAATAAGTCAACGACTCAAATGATGACAAAAAGGGTCATTAGTTCCAAGGTTGTGAATGATTGTGATTAAAATCAACATCAAGCTCGAATTATTCTAAATCAATTGCCACCTTTGACAATCAACATATAAAGCACTCAGAAAAACTCAACTCCAATGTTAGTCATCTCAAACTCTCATTTTGCATTTAGAATTGTCCAAAAGAGATTTGAAAGCATCCCACAGAGTTTCATCATATAGGAACATAATAACATCGACAAGACTAAGAAAGGGAATTCGTAGAGTCATAGGAGTGGAGAAACAATAATAAAGGAACAAGGTGGTCCATTTCTCTCTTTTTTGATCAAGCCAACTTGTATTTTTCCTATGTTATTAATGTTTATCAAAACTTTCTCTATTAGATATCTACTCTATAGCTTCAGATTTTTTTCTACAACTACTAGAGACATCTCACTTTGTTGTCAACCCAAAAACTAGAATCAACGCTTTTTCATTCTCTAAAAATTCCTTTGGGCATACTTTGTTTTTTCTTGGACTCCAATTTCAAACATTATAGCACAAAACAAATATCCCATTCACATAAGCCTTTTCTTTTATTTTTTTTCTCTCACTAGCAAGATAATTTTTCTTTCCAACGGGCTGCCTTATGGTTTTTACTTAGAAACACATTTCTAACCTTATTTATTATGAGCCATTATAAAAATGCACCTTTAGTCTTGAACTACAAGAATTCCACCACAACACCTTTTTTTCCTTTTCTCATAGGAGAGGGAACCCTATATGATTTAAAATAGGAGCATGGCTCAATATAAAAGAAGCCATAGGACCCTCCAAGGTTGATCAAAATATTGAAGTAGTTGATATTTTTGGAAGAAGTCAATGCTTGGAATTTTTCAATAGGTTAAGAGGTTTTGATTATGAAATTACAATAGTGTTTTCCTTAAATTTTCATAACATCAGAGGGAAAGAATACGTCACTATAGTAAGAGGTCTAGAAATATATGTAAGAGAGGAAACCATAAACAAGGTTTCAATACTTCCCATTGTTAATTTTCCACTATTCTATGTTAGCACAATTACTTAGCCCAATTCTTTCTTCAAATAGTAGTTACTTTCAAATAAATTTAATCTTCCAATAACAATGAACAATTGTAGATAGAATATTAAATCCAATGTACAATAGAAGATAGCTAAGAGAAAATAAAAAGAGACACAAGATTTGGTCAAAGACTAGGGAAAAACCCCACAAGGGGGAAAACCCTTTCAAATTCTTTTATTATTAGATTGTCATCAAATGTTCAACATAGAGATACAATGTCCCAATTCAACAATAATGAGTCAGAGGTCAACATATTTGACTATCCAATTCAACTAACCAATATCCAATGCGAGATGAGCCCACGAGTCAAATCAAATCCAAAGTCCAGCCTTGCAATTTTTGGCCAAAGTCAACGACAATCAAAGATGCACTAACCAATCAATGTTCAATAGTCAAATTAGCTCGGTTAAAGGAGAGATAAAATTGTGGTCAAAATTCAATGAACAAACCTGCAGTCAACCTAAGTCAACCTTCCCAAAAAATTGGTTCCTTCACCAATAAATTTGACCTCCAAAAATCAAAATTTTACAAGTCAAACCAAGTCAAAGTTGGTAAACGACTTCCCAAACATAAGTCAATGCAGAACATCATATTCAACCTCTTTCCCTTCACACGTGTGAACTTGGACTCCTTGCTTCAGACCTGTATGAACCAATCAAGAGAGGAGAGAAAAGAGAAGATGAGTTGATGTGATGTCCAATTGAGGTGACCTTGATGTGTATTTATATGTGATTTTGGAGACCCAATTATGACTTTAGGCCTACCTAAACTTTTATGAACTTGTGGGTTTTTCATTGAAAGTGAAAATTTTCCTTGACAAAATTAAATTCTTCCAAGGGAAAAGAGGGTTTTCCCTAGACAAGGAAGGTTGTCCAAAGGAGGGAATTTTTCCATGAGCTACCAAAATAATAGTCCCTCTCAGCTAGGGAGAAATTTTTTACTACATCATGAATTTTATCTCAAACATCTTGTCATCGCCATCATTGAATCAATTCATGTCTCATCTCTCTCGAATCTAAAGAAGAAGAATCATCATAAGGGAGCTCAAGCTATGGACCTTTATCAGAGGACAATAAGCAGGATACCAGTTATCGTGAGGTAAGGATCACAACTATCCTATTTCCTGCTAATATTCCCAACTTGACCCTAAAGAGTTAGTGGTAGAACACCTTCATCCCCTCACTTAGGAAGGATACTACTTACCATAAATGGTAAGGATCACAACTATCCCAAGTCTCCTTGCCCATTGAACAGATGGGTGTTAATCCCAACAAACCCAACTTGTGGGCAGGATTCCAACTAGGGTATACTCTGTCAAGTCCCAAAGATGACAATAGGTAGGATACTACTTACCATGTGGTAAGGATCTCAGTTATCCTATTGTCAGATAATACGCATGATACTACTTACCATGAGGTAAGCATCACAACTATCCTATTTTCTAGATTTCCCTCAACCCCGGGAGCTCTCCAACTCAATTCCTCTCCCTGGGAGCTTAGAAATGGGGGAAGATCATAGCTCAATGTCCTTGATCAACCAAGACCCTTACCCAGGAGGGTCACATCAATCAATCTAAGCTACTCTATGAAGATCAAGAACTTCCCTTTTGACAAAGCCTTGGTAAGAATGTCTATTATTTTGTCATCAATCGAAATGTGATGGAGTCTCATGACTCCTTTATACAACATGTCTCGTATATAGTGATACCTGATCTCAATCATGACATTATCTGCTAAACGGATCCCACTCTTATTATCACAATATATCACCATTGTATCCAAAACCTGTTCAAGAAACTCTTCAAAGAGCTTCCTCAACCATATTGCCTCACAGCTAACCATACTAGCAACAATATACTATGTCTCGTCCATGCTCAAAGATAAAAGCTTCTACTTCCTTCTCATCCAAGATATCATGGAAGAACCAAAACTAAAGAAACACCTTGATGTGCTCTTCTTATCAATAACATTTCCAGCCTAGTCAACATTAGTGTACCCATGAAGTCTCACATCACAGGTAGTATATCTTAGACCAATATTAATTTGCCCATGCAAATATCTCAACACATGCTTGGTAGAAACCCAGTGTACATGTAGAGGCTCAGTCATGAATTGAATCAAAGTGTTAACTGCAAAATATATCTCTGAATGGGTGTTCACTAGGAACACCAATTCCCCAATCAATTGTTGATAATAAGAGGTATTTTCTAAGTCAGGTCCAACAACATGTTGGACATTGGATAAATCAATGCCCCCCATGTGTTTTGCGACATGGACTAGCCATCTCTTGTGGATCCATATCTCTAGTGATGAAATAATTGACTAACGCCTGCAAGTTTTGATCTAACAACAATCGTGATTCGCAACAAGTGGTATAAGAGGGTAGGTTGCGAGTTCAATACACACCTGGCTCACTTTGGGGGGGAGACTTTTGGACATTGGATAAACCAATGTTCCCCATGTGTTTTGCGACATGGACTAACCGCCTCTTGTGGATCCTTATCTTTGGCAATGAAATCATTGAATAACATCTGCGAGTTTTGGTCTAATGGTAATCGTGATTCCCGACAAGTGGTATCAGAACGTAAGTCACAAGTTCGATACGCACACAACTCACATTGGGGGGTACATCATTGGACATTGGATAAACCAACTCTCCCCGTGTGTTTCACGACATTGACTAACCACCTCTTGTGGATCCTTATCTCTAGCGATGTGATCATTGACTAACACTTGTGGTTTTTGGTCTAATAGAAATCGTGATTCCCAACAAGTGGTATCAGATGGTAGGTGACAAGTTCGATACCCCAATTTGTTGGCCGGATAAATTGTTCTTGCAGACAAGACCGATCTCCCTAGTATCTAATGATATCTAGCAACAAAGAGAACAAGCAAACCTATTTCTCTCTAAACATGTTTCAATTCAGTAATGAATACTATGAAGTGTAAAAGACCCTACCTCAGTCCAACGCTTGTTTGAGGTAGTTTTATCCCAACAGCTTCAAGCAGTTCCTGTTCAATAACCTGCATACACCAACAAGCACACATCAAAGAATACATGCGTATAATAAAACATGTTCATTATGAAGATCAAGGAGCTCAAAAAACAATCCATTAGAGACAGTTCATTGAGAAAAATAAACTTGATTGTATTAACTTAATGAATAAAATCACTTTACAACCTTTGCCTTGATGTTGTACAAGTCCTTTCCAGGGTCCAGCAGGGGTCTCCTCTACTTTGACAAGCCTCACTCACTTCCCAAATGAAATGAAAGTTATGTGATCTCTCCTCTCACAAGCTCAAAAAGGAAGCCTAGTTTTCAGCAGCATTTACGCTCAAGAATCTTCAGCTCTCAACCTCCTCTACAACCAGCCCAATGTATGAATTTATAGTGCAAATGGAGGAAGTTGCAGGTCCACCATTGAAGGGATAAGTTCCTCCTTCAATGGGATAGGCACCTCATATCATGGAATTAGCTCCCTTAGTTATGGAATGGATGAACCAAGGTGGAGCGGAATTGCCAGCGTAATATTCCTTTTACAAGTGTCTAGAAGTGACCCAAGATAAGTTTTTAAGAATGAACTCACGCCTTTTTAAATTTTACAGGGGTTCACACCCATCACTAAATATACAGAGTGGTCAGGTTCGCAGGAAACATGACCATTAGGTGTGGCACCTCAGGCAATACTAGGAGAAAGTGTGAAACCAGGGTTTGAGACATTTTTAAGGTCTTTCTCCCATTTTCAAGGCTTGATATGAAGAGCTGAGGTTTAAGACTTGCAAAAGAGGGATGTATGAGTATTGATGGATTCACACAAACTGTAGAAAGTCATGGTGACAATTTTTTGTGTAACAGATTGCCCCCTAAAGTGCGAAGTCTGTAGTAGATGAGGATGGTTTTTTGATCATCTAAGAAGAGTGAAGGACTTTATCATTTCAAGGATCTTCCTATGGATACCCTGGTCGAACCTGTAGAAAAATTCAATGCAAAATATATATATGTGAACATATCATCGCTGAGGTAGGCATTCCCATACTCAGATCAAAACTGACTAAGAACTATCTAAAAACTGCTCTGTTACAGGAATGATTTTGTATTACATCACAAGTAGGAACACATGGACACAGTATGGATGTAGCCATCTGTTTATGAATAGTCCACTATAGAATGATAACAAAATTCCTCGCAGCCTGGATGGTGGAAACTAGATCCAGGGTCTTCATTTCTACTTTCCGAACCAGTACGATTCTACCCATGTGAATGTATGTGTCGAAGTCGAACATGGGAGAAACCACTTGATTACCAGTCAATGATGTAAATTGTTAACAAGTGTGAGAGGAACCACCAGTAATGTCAATGGCCCTCAAAGTACCCAGTACAATCCATGAGATGTGAATGAATGATTCGATTTTGAACATGTCACGGAATCCGTTGATCAAAGGTCAATGATGCAACCTGTCGTCAAAGGCGAGAAACCTGCCATTGAGGCATGCAGATTCCAAGGTACTGACGATTTCTAGATCATCTTTCTAGATAATGAGTTGGAGTCGATAGAAAGCGATCTGTCATGGGTAAGCCCATAACATGAAATCATGGATCAAGTCTGAAGAAATATAACTAGTAAGAACTAACTCAGGGATGGTCAATGATGGATGACAAATGTTTTGCAGGTGAATGGTTTATTTGCACAGACCTCTTGAACACGTAACGACACAGTAGATGGCTTGGTGACAGTTGACCCAAAGTTAATACTCGGAAACCGGTTGAAGACTTTCAAAGTGGTTTGATTAACTGTTAGGTAAAGGATTTACCAACCCAGGTGGATAAAAGTGTCGTGTTCAAAAGTGATGGAAAGTTTTTTCAAACACAGAGTACAACAAACGGGTTCATTTTTCTCATTTTCCCCCACCATTTCTGGCAAGTACCTCTTTATTTTTGACAAGCTTGAGGAGGATAACATTTGCTTGGTTATAAGCTCATCCTTCAGATGAGTCCAACTTAGTTTAGATTCGAACGCTAAGAAGGAGTGGTCTATTCCTGTTTGTAATTGAACAGGTCCTTTACTGTGAAATTTTAACGAGTCCAGTATAGGAGAAACTCGATGTTTTTCAATTTTAGGGAGTCAGAAGAAAAACTTAAGAAAACTCCACGGTTGTCCTTTTTCGTTAATTTGTGTCTCCCAAGCCCGAAAAAGTATAAAATAATACTTGAGAGAACCACTTGATTATTACGACCAAGGTGTACTTTTCATGTTTAGTGCCTTCAATCTGAAAAAGTAAAAAAGTGACTGAAAACACGTCGTTTTATTACCAATATCGAACTTGAAACGACAAAATTTCGGCAATCTTTTCATGTTTGTACGGTCAGAAAAGAGCTGTAAAAGATCGTCTTTGTAATTCCGTTTTAACGAGTATACAAAGAAACACTCGGCAATCTTTTCATTTTTTACGAGTCCGAAAAGAGCTTAAAGAGGACTCCTATGTGTTATTTGTTGAAAACGACCAGTTTCACCTGAAACCACAATATTCTGCACAAAAACTGCAAACATTACTCATATCTATTTAAAAAATAATAAAAATGCACCAAAATGACCTTTTCAAAGTAAAAAATAAATAAATTTTAATTTATTTATTCAAAAAATCTTATAAAAAGGGCTTTTACAAGTTCATTTTTACCATTTACCTTTGGAGTAAAAAGTAAGAGCTTTTGGTAAAAAACTTCCCATGGAGATTGCGCAAAATCCAACCCCTGGAATTCAGAATCGTCTTCTCCAAGTAATCCACAACGTCCTTGACTTGTATTTCATCAGTTTCAAATTTCATTTTAGGGTTTAGATTTTGATTTTTGGAGGAAATTTAGGGCAAAACATCGCCCGTGGTGGTTGCGCAGGGGCGCCATGTGGCCCCTGCGCACCTCGACTTTTCTGTACACAGAGAAAAGTTGGGGTGCCGAACCTCGCCTTAAAGAGAAGTGCGCACCTACGCACTATCTCTAAAAGGTGGAGTGCGAACCCCGCGGAATGCGGATTTTCAACCCTAGGTTTTCCATTTTTGACCCATAGAAGTTTAGAATGAAATTTCTAATCCACCTATTTTGCATTGTAGGTACACAATATGTTTGTTTGGCGGGAAAGAGAGAACGAGGATGTTGATCAGGCTGCATTGCTCCATCCGCCTTCATTACAGGCATTGAGAGCAGGTGGGCTTTTCAAATTTTGGACCATACTTGGCATGAGGGCACAAGTAGACTTTTTGCAGTGGATGGTAAACAGATGGAGCATTCAGGACCAGTGCTTCATTATTGGCTGCAACAGGCTTGAAATCGAGTCGGATGACGTATATTTTTTGACTGGCTTGCCCAATAGAGGCGAGCAATTATCTCTTTTCGGATCTAGGCCAGGTGGCCAATCTATCGCTAGTCTCCGACTAAAGTTCTGTAACAACCAGGATCCAGACAAACGGATAGATGTGAAAACCATCTCCCGTCTTGAACTAAAGGTTATTGCTTTTACTGTTACTAGATTCTGCGGGAGCACAACACTGCGTCTAGCTACAGGCTCCCAGATGCGCATGGCAGTGGACTGCTTCCGAGGCACCATTTTCAACTGGTGCGATGCTGTATTGGCCAATGTGAAGGGCCAATTGACTAGGGCGAAGCAAGGGTAGCTAAAGAACTTTGGTTATGGTTACTTAGTTGTTAGCTTTGCCCTAGAGAGGGTACCAATGCTGGTTCCACAATAGCTCACAGTTGAGGCTGGACTTCCTCGATATCCTCGGGTTATGCGATGGGTCGCAGTTATGGCCCGTCATCCAGATGAGGGTTCTGAGATCGTTCGATTCACCCCAGAGTACTTCCATTGGTTAGAGAACCAAATTTTTATTATTTAGGATTTTCCATACGCTGGGATGGATTATCACGGCGATCCCGACATGACTCTTCCACCAGGAGAGCAATGGGATGACACAGGTAAAAATTTTTTTTCAACATTTTAATTTTATATGTATGTTTTTATATTTTTAACAATCATCCAAAAAATAATAGTAAAAGTTTTTAAATGCAGATGTGGGTCCACGGCGACCAGCCGCTCTCTAGCCCTATGATCGGAGACAACTAGCTGCTGCGGTACCAGCCCCACAGGACCAGACATCAGATACTTTGGTTGAGTTGGAGAGCCATCTAGAGCGCTTGACCTCAGACATTCTAGAGACCAGCATAGATGACATTCCACTTTGGCTTCAACGTTATGTGATTGGGGTCCCAGGACCTTTTAGGAGGTTCCTTTGTAGGGTGGCCCTAGCAGTAGTGTCCTATCGGGGTCATCACCAGTGATGGGATGATCACTTTGTAGACCCATTTTTGATATGACTTTTGATACTATTATTTTTTGCCGATCATAAGGTGTTTTTCAACCTATGATCGAGGACGATGTATATTTTGACACACTCTTATGCTATGCTATGCTATTACTATGGTTATCTTGCAAAACATGTTTATGAGATGTTTTTAAATTTACTGTTTGATTCAATGCAAATGTCTATTTAACATTCGAGAAGCAATTGCATCTGCTAATGTATTTAAATATCTTGGAATGTGCTGATATTCTATGTAATCAAATTCTCTTTCCAAGAGACGGACTCTCAAAAATAATCGTAATAATACCAGATTTCTAATGGCATAAACTCGATTAAGCTGTAATACAACGAGTTCTGAATCTAAATTAACAATCAAACTTCGAATTCCAAATGAGATGGATTCAGATAATAATTCAATCACTACACTATATTCTGTAATGTTGTTCATTGTTTGACCGAGGCTTACCCCATGCATAGATACTAACTCGTCAAAGGGTGAATAGATAACCCAGGCTTCGGAAGAGATGTTCTATGTACTACAAAAAGCACCATCAGTGAAACCGATGTATGTTTGGAGAGGCGTCGACATCTGCAATATCAAGAGTAAAATCAACATAAGCAGGACTAATAATGAAAACCACTCTCTAAAGTAAAGCACGCATCTTTAATCTATGAACACACCAACTTAGAAAAAACTAATCTAATGAAATCTCCATGCTAATCGTTTAAGCATAATATCGCTTTAGATAATGCCCATTCCTAGGTTTACCTAAAGAGACACCATCAAAATCTTCTAGCTCATAGACCCCTTTTGCCAGCTTCCGCTTGAAAATATACAGACCATGCCACATGGGTACAAATTTGCCAGCCCCTAGCTTATCGTTTGCTTGATCATAAAGTAAAACTAGGTCACCTTCCGAAAAATTGCACGGTGTAACATTCCGATCATACTGAGCTTTGATCCGTTTGGCATGAGTTTCGACAGCTAATGCAGCATTGCCTCGATTCTCATCTAATTGAGCTAAGTATAATAAACATTTTTCCTCTTCGGAAGTGGCTGGTAATAATTGCACAGCAATTTGTAATGATGGGATTTCGCATTCAATGGGAAATACTGCCTCTAAACCGTAAACCAATTGAAAGGGAGTAAAACCTGTTGATGTTTTGACTGAGGTTCGGTACACCCAAAGCGCTGAAAATAACATGTTGTGCCAATTCGACCGATGAATCCCAATGATTAGTCGGATCATGGTGACTAGAACTTTGTTGACTGCTTCAACCAGACCATTTGCCTGTGTGTAATATGGAGTGGAACTATCGTGACGGAGGCCAAGCTGATCTGTAAGTTTAGTCATCATGATGTTTCGAAAATGACTCCCATGGTCAGTGATAATCACTTGGCGAACACCAAACCTAGAAATTATATGATTGAAAACAAAAATCACAACAGTTTTGCTGTCTGCCAAAAATGTAGGCATTGCCTCGGCCCACTTGGTAAAATAATCTACCGCAAGGATGATATACGCATGCCCCCCGGTCGAGTGAGGGTTACATGTAATAAAATCGATACCCCATTTTGCGAATGGACCAATGGCAATGATAGGGTGGAGAGGAGCAGGAGGAGCACGCATCTTATGATAAAACATTTAGCAATTGTGGCATTTCTGGACGACCGTAATACAATCTTTGAATAACGACGACAAAAAATAGCTAGCACGCAAAATCTTTTGGGTTGTGGCATACCCAGACATATGACCGCCACATGCTCCAGAGTGGCAGTCATTAAGAACCTTCTCAGCCTCATCATGAGTAAGGCAACAACGGAAAACAGAATCCACCCCACGACGATAAAGTGTATCTCCAATAGTAGTGTAAGGTTGGGATTGGAATCGTATTTTCTGGCATTGAGATCGTGAAGTATCTGGCCAAAAAGATTGGGTTTGGAGATAGACAATGATATCTTCGTACCATGGATCAACGGTGCTGATAAGGAACAAGGATTCATCCGAAATGGATTCTTTTGCCACATGTTCGGTATCAGCACGAGGGAAGTCACACATTAATTCCGCGAAAACCAAAGACTTCTTTGACTTGGCCTTCTCAAATTCCAGGTCAAATTCCTAGAGGATGACAATCCATTTGGAATACTTGCCCCCCAACAATTGTTTAGTCAAAATGTATTGTATAGGGTTATAGTCAGAAATGACGGTGGTTTTGCATAACAAAATGTAATGACGAAAGCACTGAACAGCTTGGACTGCAGCTAAGGCCAGTTTCTCCACATGTGAATATTTTAACTCAGTGGGAGTTAGTGTCTGACTAAGATAATATATGACATGTTCACTTTCGAATTCATCCTGTTGAACTAAAACCATCCCAATAGTGGAATGGGAAGCGACGAGGTACAAGAAGTAATCCTGGTTGTAGTTCGAAGGATGCAATAATGGCTCATGGGTCAACGCATGTTTTAGTGCATCAAAAGATTTGTCAGCTATCTCGTCCCAAAAGAATGGAGTGTTTTGTTTCAACAACCGGGTGAAACCTTTTGTAATCTCGGCGTAGTTAGGAATGAAATGACGTAAAAACTTTGCTTTCCCTTGCAAACTCTAGAGTAGGCGAAGTGTCGAAGGAGGTGGTAACTTGACGATGGCTTCGACCTTTGAAGGATAGATGCGAATGCTGGATTTTGATACAATAAATCCTAGTAATCGACCCGTTTTGATACTGAAAACACACTTGTGCAGATTCAGCGTAATCCGATAATGCCTACATCTCATGAAAATGGCTTGTAAGTGAGTGAGATGGTCGACTCTTCGTAATGAATGAGCTGGTAAATCATCGAGATAAGGCTGCACAATGTGCTTGATGCCATGAAACGCATAAGACATTGCCCTTTGAAAAGTTGCCCCCGCATTCTTTAGTCCAAAAGGTGACTTGCAATAAGCAAATGTCCCCCATGGACAGATGAATGCCGTTTTTGGTTGATTTGCGGGTAGAATGTTAATTTGATTGTAACCGGAAAAGCCATCCATAAAGGAGAAAATTTCACTGCCGGCACAATCATCGATAATTTGATCGATATAGGGTGTGGGATAGTTGTCCTTGGGACAAGCACGATTAATATCCCTATAGTCGATGCATATTCTTATTGTCCCTTGTTTTTTATTAACTGGAACAATATTCG
>APFE030702318.1:58296-98328 GCA_000404065.3 Pinus taeda
TAATCAAGCCACATGAACAAAGATCTGCTCTCAAATGCCTAACCGATGCCGTGCAATACATGATCCCCGAGATCCAGGACTCCACCTATGCTGCCCAGCTCAGTTCCAGGCTCAACAAACCTCCTGAAGTTGAGTCAATGCTCGCCATCAATCAAATCAGGTACAAGGGAAAGCAGCCGACAGAGTGATTCATCGTCCAGCTCCTCCGATCGCCAACAAAAAAGGAACAAGAATTAATTGACATCAGCTTAGTTAGCTTTTCTGTTTTGATAGATATTTTAGATTAGCATAGTATTTATAGACCCTTTCATGCATTTAGAAAGGGTCGTAAAATTTTGTATAAGACTTAACAGACTGAAGTTTACACTACTGTGCTTCAGCCTCTATTCTTTTATGAAACTCGACCACCTGCTTTTACTTTAACGGAGAAGTTTCTTGATTCAATTGTGCACTATTGTCGTTGATGCAAAGATTGTTATGCGTTGAAGTAGAAGTCATACATAGAGATTCATATCGGGAGTGGCTTGCAAATCAAATGGTATTTTTATCCTTTGTTTGAATTCATTCTGTGTATTTGATTTCATTGTGTAATCATTTTCTGCTATCATTAGTTGTATGCATGCGTAACAACAGGAAATCTTGTTCATACCACTATTGGATGTTCAGATGATATGCCTTATTTTTCAATCATGTATGCATTAATGGTATGAACCTTTAAAGTTTTGTAGTATTGCTTTAATCACTGTATTTAACTATTTAGGTACAATAATCTTGAATGATTTAATATCTTTGTTTTGAGAATGCGGTTATCTATATAATTGTATTTTTGGGATATAGAACATCAAAAGCTACGCTTTAGAAGTTCAATTAGATTCCCGGGATAGTTTATTTATTTACATTTCTGTCAATAGTTTTAGTCATTCACCTATCGCTACTATTAGCCACAAAGTATTCATTCATCCCATTTATCTATTGCTGGGAAACTGGTCCCATTATCCCCAGTCGGAGCCACTACACCAAACGGAAAAGGAGCTGCACTAAGGTCCGGACCGGGTGGTTTCCCCCAATGTCGATGCAACGATTTTCGAGGCATCAACAGTGCCAAATGGTAAACATTGACATGCATCAGAGAAATTCATATCAGAAAACAATGCATATAAGAGGTTTTGAGTATTGGAGTTTTAACATGGCGAACTTTGCAAAACTTACGATATATGGAAAATTCCGATGAGAATCAAATGTGATATTATATTAAATCATTGCGATAAAGGCCATCAGATGTGCAACCATATCAGAGATCGGAAGATTAGGTCTTATCGAAGATTTTATATGTGGGCCATTCCAAAAGCTCCATATACGAGTGAACAAGATTTTACAATTAAATAAATTCTATAACCATATCGGGTTTGAAGGTGATGACATGGGGGGACAGGTGACAGGTGGAAAGGTATGTTGGAGATTTTCAGATATCGAGAATTTCTAACATGGTTACATACGGGAACTTCGATATGGACCAGGTGCGATATCTTTATAGACCACAATTAATACCATATCGAGTTTGACATATTGGAGCCTGGAAGATATCATAAGTCGAAGGGCAAGGTGCATTGGGATATCAATGATGGATGCTTATTAGAGTATCAACGGAGTGATATATCGGAGGTTGGAGCGGCATGGATATCAGAGTATCGGCGGAGTGATATATCAGATGTTTAAGCAATGTGACACACAAAAATAACCGATATGTAAAAGCTATAGGGCCATAATATGTATTACAAAGGATTAAACTTTAGCCACTCGTTATAAGCCTTCGACTATATTATATGACCATTTTATAATATGAAAAGATTTACAAAAGGACCCTTTTTAATAATAAGTGAATTATAATTGCTCAAAAGCCTAAGCCACTTGGTTTTGTTAAATAATGAAACTATAGCCACTATATATTAAAAAAATTGGTCTTCGGGGCTATTTAAGGGATACAAATAAAAAAAAACTATTTACAAATATAAATAAATATTTTATAAATAAAAGTAAAAATAAAGAAATAAAACCTATAAAAAAGAAAGGTAAAATACATTATATACATATCATTAAGCCAAGGTAGTGAAAAATATCCAATTGTCAATTGGGCGCCATTTTTAAAATAAATATCCAAATGAGATCAAATGAGTTATGGTAGGTAGATAAGAATAGATTGAACTCATTGAAGCAATCAAAACTCTCAAAATAAAATAGTAATATGACCAACCATTCAATTAAAGGGTCCCCATAGTGAAAATTAAGTGAATAATGGGAGCGGGGTTGTGTTTTTACCACAACATGTACTAACCTTAGTATGGTAGCATTTTAGAAAGGAAAGCCAAATATTGCTGAAGGTAATTTCTGTTAGCACTTTGTATTTCCTAAGACTATGAAAGAAATACAAAGGTAACCACACAACCACTTTGGAAGCTGAGATCTAGCCTTTCCAACTTCAAAGAGGGATTTCCCTTTTAGATTTAGATTTGTTTATATTGAGATATTAGGTCAGTTATGAAAGTTCAATAGTTTGGTTTTAGATTTGGTTTGTTTGTTTGGTTGATAATGTAATAGTACACCATTAGGTAATGGAGTCAATATACTTCAAATGAATTTATTTCAGCATTTATAGACAGATCTAAAAGGGCAAGGTAGGCAGATTTATTCGATCTTATATGTTTGATGAGATGGAAAAAGAAGAAATGATTAAGTGTCCATTAAGTAGAGAGCAATTAATAATTCTATTGCTTGACTTCAGTAGAAAACATTGATACTGTTTTAAGCTAGAACAGGGTGCTTTTGAAACAAATCATGAACATAGTTTTCTTTAAAACAATAGAGAAAAGAAACATATATGAAAAACAAAGAAAACTGATTACAGTAAGCACTTCACCACATAGATATGACACAGGAATCTTGAAACAACTTGCTTGTATTAATGCAAATGGACACTAAATTTAGTGATCAACTTTACAATAATGGTAGTCTTTCTTAGTACAAGTCCCAACCCTTTGTGTATTACAAATGAAACAATATTTAGAATAAAAAATCTCCTAAACTGTTACAATAATTTTGGAATAAAATCCTAAATAATAACAAAAAATACAATAATATCTCCAATTTATTTGCTGGAAACATTGAATTGTTTGCAAGTATCTTGTACTGAAATTTGGAATTGGTTTTCTCGATGCTGGAAATCTGTAAAAAATTCCTCAATCTACTGATCTTCTAATGCTAGGTGTTTTAGATTGATCTTCATGCCCTTGAAGTATGGAAAAAAGTTGAAACTATTTTCACAAAATCTGCTAATTGCCCTCTTTTAATCTGATTTCTCTGCCTGTGAGTTCTATTTCTGTCGTTTTTTCTTTTCATCATCTTTTGAATGCTTTGTTTTGTCACAAAATATTTGAAAAAAAGAAAAAAATATATTATATTTTGAATAATATTTCCAAATATTTTAATGAAATTCATAATTCAGATTTCAAAATATTTATTAGAATAATTTATAAATCCATCATGTTTTCAAATCCATGTACCATTTCAAAAATCCATATCTTGTTTTCCCTTCCCATGGATTTTGAAAAACCATGTGTTATTTGGTAAATCCATGGCCAGTAAAGTATTTTTATTTTTCCTTTTACCCCTATAAAAACAAAAAGATCTTTATTCTCTGTAGAAAATTATTTTTACTTATCCTCTTATGTAAAACTCATTTACATGAAGCTCATTTTTTCTCACATGTACTTTACTTTTATAAACATATGATCACAAAATCTTCATTTTATTTTCTCTTGTAAATTTATTTTCTTGCACCGTGAATTCATTTCCCCTGTAGCTGTAAATTTCCTTTTACCTTAGTCACATTTTGTTCATCCTCCTTCATTCGTAAAAATATTTCCTAACATATGAAATTTTTCTTTATATCCCTTCCCGCCATAATTTAAATGTACTAGGAAAAATGGTTTTCGAGCGGGGTAGGTAGGAAGTGGTACCTGTTAAGAATGAAAATAAATTTTCAGACCCCAGGGTAGGTAGGAAGTGGTACCCGTTAAGAATGAAAATAACTTTTCAGAGCCCCCACCCTTGGTTAAATGTTGTGGGGGCGAGGGGGCTGGGGTCTGAAACATACCACTAACTGTCGATATATTTATTCTCAAGGATTTTACATTTGGGAAATTTAATAGTTAAGTGGGGGTGGACAATAGGTTTTGACTTTTGGATTTATGACTTTAGATTATGTATGATGAATAAATGTAGTTCTCATGTTTTAGAGTTTTGACTTATTTATTATTTTTGAATTAATTTAATAATTCAAAATAAATAATTTTTCATTCAAGCCTTCTTCTTTGTTTTCTGGTGCAGACTTCAACTTGCTCTTTCTTTTGATCCAGATGTCGGTTTGAAGCACCAAATATACCATTGGAAAGTTGCTCATGAGAACTTTGCCATGAAAACACCTACAACATGATCTGGTATGGAATTTATATGTAAAAAAAATCTCCCAAAAATCCATTCCTTGTCTTGGCCACCAGACTTCAAGAACTAAATGTCTTCTTGGAAAAGTAAACATTTAGGCTATGGCACCTAGTGATTCATAGGCTAAACTTTACCAGCAAATTCCCAAAATAGATAACTGCACAAACATATTACCTATATTATATGACCCTAACACTGGCTCCAACTGGTGATGATGTCCCCCCTGTGGGACAAGAAAGAACTGCAACTCCAGTGCCTGACCATTCAATAGTTCTCACACCCCCATCCTGCAACTTGTGATCTATTCTAAAACTCAAACGCTTGTACAAACTGGAAATGATACTGAATATTGCAAACTGTAAACTCTGCTGCAAACTAAAATTTGAACAATATGACTAAAAATATGCTCAGATTATTGAGATTATTGCCACACACTTACCTACCCTACACTGCTGAGAAGTTGCTAAATCAAATGACACAAAAGTGCCAATGAAGCTAGTCAATTAGCTGCTTAAATAAGTGGACTACTTGACTGTGTGTTAACAAAATTAAAGCTAGAAAATTTTAATAACAATGGAAACTGATGATGGATCTGGTTCTTATAGTGAAAACATGGTTGAAAATTCAAGTTGAAAAAACCCTTCATGTAGTCTGTTATGGGATCAACAAAGACATAATCTATTAGTTGATCCTCCAGGTATTAAATGACTAGTTTAACATGACTGAGTTTTCCAGTTGTATCCTCAATGTTAAACCACGACTTTAACTGTACAATGTCAATCTTGTGTTAAAAAACATAACATTTATCAATATGAAAATCAAAGGGCAGTACAATCTCATCTTGTTTTGGCGAAGGAAGATTTTCAAAGGACTATCTCGGATCTTGGAAACCGTAGGACTAAATCTGAGTATTTAAGAGTTCAATATCCTTCTCAAGTCTTTTAGAAAATGACTCAATAAAATAAACTTTGATTTTGGATGAAAATTTGCATGGTTTCAAACAATAAAACATAGCCATTGAAAAAACTTCATCAATTTGATAATCTATAAACTCATCCCAAATTATTTTAAAGCTTCAATAGAAAGAGAAACTTTTACATATCGTGACATTATGAATAATGTGGCAATGAGATGTGCAATTTAAACTCCGGATTCTTTGTTCAGTGGAGTCGCCGTGAAAGCTTTGAGCTTCATATTCTTGAACATGGAGTCGCCAAGTGAATGTTTCAACCTTCATATGTCTGATTATTGTCCACCACCAGCAATGAGATTTATTTCCTAGGGAAGATGAAACTGTTCGTTCCCCAGTATGGTCTCTAGAATGTTAGCAGTCTCTATTTCCTAACACTGTGAAATAAATACAAAGGTAACCACAAAACCACTTTGGAAGCTAGAATCTAGCCCTGCCAGCTTCAGAGAGGGAACTCTCTTTCAGATTTAGATTTGATTATATTGAGATACTATGCTAGTTATGAAAGTTCATTGGTTTGGTTGTTTGGTTGATAATGTAAGAATACACCATTGGGTAATGGAGTCAATATACTTCGAATGAATTTATTTCAGCATTTACAGACAGATCTAACAAGGCAAGGTAGGTAGATTTATTGGATCTTATATGTTTGATGAGATGGAAAAAGAAGAAATGATTAAGTGTCCATTAAGCAGAGAGAAATTAAGAATTCTATTTCAGAAAACATTGACATTGTTTAAGCCAAAACATGGTGCTTTTGAAACAAATCATGAACTTAATTTTCTTTAAAACACTAGAGAAAAGAAACACATATGAAAAATAGAGAAAACTGATTACAGTAAGAAGCACTTCACCACATAGATATGACACAGGAATCCTATAACAACTTTCTTGTATTAATGCAAATGACCACTAAATCTCAGTGATCATCTTTACAATAATGGTAGTCTTTCTCAATACAAGTCCCAACCCTTTGTGTATTAAAAATCAAATAAGATATAGGATAAAAACTCTCCTAAACTGGTACAATAATTCTAGAATAAAATCCTAAATAATAACTAAAAATACAATAATATCTCCAATTTATTTGCTGGAAACATTGAACTATTTGCAAGTATCTTGTATTGAAATATGGAATTGGTTTTCTGAATGTTGGAGATCTATAAAGAGGTACTCAATATTCCGATCTTCTGCTGCTAGGTGTCTTAGACTGATCTTCATTCCCTTGAAGTTTGGAAAAAGGTTGAAATTGTTTTCACAAAATATGTTAACTACCCTCTTTAATTTGATTGCTCTAGCTGTGGGTTCTATTTATGTCGTTTTTTCTTTTCATCATCTTTTGAATACTTTGTTTTGTCACAAAATATTTGGAAAAAAGAAAAAAAATATATATTTTAAATAATATTTCCAAATATTTTGATGAAATTCATAATTCAATTTTCAAAGTATTTATTAGAATGATTTATAAATCCATCATGTTTTCAAATCCATGGCTTGTTTTCTAAATCCATGGTTTGTTTTCTCTTCCCATGGATTTTGAAAAACTATGTGTTGTTTGGTAAATCCATGGCTAGTAAAGTATTTTTATTTTTCCTTTTACCCCTGTAAAAATAAAAATATCTTTCTTCTATGAAAAATCATTTTTACCTATGAAGATCATTTTTTATATGATCACAAATTCCTTTTATTTTCACTTGTAAATATTTCTTGCACCGTGAATTCATTTCCTTTTACCTTAGTCACATTTTTCTCATCCTCCTTCATTCATAAACATATTTCATAACTTTTGTCGGAGGATCCACAGTAAGATGATTTTTACACCAACGTTTCAAATCCCAAATGGGATCCATCATCAGGGCAAAGAGAAAGATGATAAAGGATGATGGATCCCATTTGGGATTCGAAACGTTGGTGTAAAAATCATCTTACTGTGGATCCTCCGATCAAAGATTCAAATAGCACAAACCACAGATCTCTGAAATCCAATATTTCATAACATATGAAATTTTTCTTTATATACCTTCCCGCCATAATTTAAATGTAATAGGAGAAATGGTAGGGGGTAGGTAGGAAGTGGTTTAGGAGGGGGGTTCGATTTAACATGAGGGTGATGACTATAAAACCTGGTAAGAATGAAAACAACTTTTCAGACCCCCCTTTTGTTAAATGTCGGATGGGCTGGGGTCCGAAACATACCACTAAAGATATCGAGGATTTTACATTTGGGAAATTTAATAGTTAAGTGCGGGGTGGGCCATAAGGTTTGACTTTTGGATGCAGACCTATGATGAATAAATGTGGTTCTCATGTTTTAGAGTTTTGATTTATTTATTGTTTTTGAATTAAGTTTAATAATTCAAAATAAATAATTTCTCACTCGGGCTTTCTTCTTTGCTTTCTGGCGCAGACTTCAACTTTTTCTTTCTTTTGATCTGAATGTCGTTTGAAGCACCAGATATACCATTGGAAAGCTTCTCCTGAGCACTTTGTCATGGAAACACCTGCAACATGATCTAACTTGGACTTTATATGTAAAAAAAAATCTCCCAAACATCCATACTTTGTTTTAGCCACCAGACTTCAAGATTTAAATGGCTCCTTGGAAAAGGAAACATTTAGGCTATGACACCTAGTGATTCATAGGCTAAATTTTACCAACAAATTCCAAAAATAGATAAATGCAAGAACAAAGTACCTATATTATAGGACCCTAACAATTGTAATAAATAATTTTCAAAGGACTTGGGTGAGAGTTTCATGGGTTATAGTTTTGTTTCAATTTTATTGAAATAGGTAATTAGAGACATGTTTTAGAAATGGTTTTAGGATATGTTGCAATGTGTTTGGAAAAATCTGTGAATGGGAAATGCTATTATTTTTACTATATATGCAAATGATTATGCATGAATAAGTGCTAACTTACAACCTATGGGATAAGTAAGGAATTTGACACATATCCAAAGTATACCTAGAGGAATCAATGGATCAACCCTTAAAATAAAAATGTAGAAATAATGGCAGCCAAGAGTTTCAAGGAAAATAATTGAGGTAATTCAGTCATTATGTGAATGAAATCTTTGCAAATGTCGATAACAATTAAGGATACATATTAAAAGAATCATCATTGGTTAACTCTCATTTTGGAGTTTCTCTTTATATGTATTACAATAGCTGAAGATGCTTGCCATGTGTTTGTAGGAATGATTGGGTGAAAATAATGCTTGATGAATCTCAAAACCCTCCAATTCACTTATAGTAAATGAAATGATTTGGAAAAGAATTTAGAAAATACATAATTAATTATAGATTAATTCTGTGTTGGTATTTGTTATGCATGGTTGTAGATTCAAGCTTTCATGTCATGTGTTTGAGAAAATATGTAAAGGAGATTCCAAGAGTTAGAAGAATTGTTAGTTTACCAAAATTGCATCCATGGGTTGATTTGTAATGGTTTAGCCAAACATCAGGGGATATCCATGCCTTATGGCCCCATAACCCCCCATTTGATTCTAAAAACACACTTTTCTGAACCCAAATCTTAAATCTGGGCGATTTTGCAGATTACTGCTGTCAACTGTGTGTGTTTTTCTTGAGTTTTTAGTGAAGGATTAAGATGATTTAATTTTTGTTTTAATATGCCAATATTAGAAGTTTTAATTTATGAATTTTATGAGTTAAATAGGTTGAGTAAGAATCTTATATTCATGTTGCTAATGGTTGTCAAAATTGTCTTAAGAGATGATGGCTGCTAAGTGTTTAACAATATGTCTCAATGGCAGTATATTGTATGCTTGCAAACTCTTTGTCATAATTATTCAATGGATGTATCTATTTACATTTATGATTTGTTTGTAAAAAAATATCTAAGTGAAATTAGGATTTGTAACCAAGATGTTTTTGGAATGTCTCAATGAATATGTGTGGTAATCCCATTAAGTTAAAATTCATGCCGATAAAGTCAAATTTGGGAAAGTGAATTGTTGTAGTTTCAACTTACATATGAAATTATAAATATTGGATACCACTCCTATAAAATCCGAATTATCCTTTTAAGTAAAGAATTCATAAGCATTTTATTTAAAATAAACTCAAATTAGTCAAACAGAAGTAACAATTAGGTTGTTGGAAATTGTGGCTCATAAATTTTGATATTAATTCTTCCCACTAAAGACTCTTTATTTTAAATGTGACTTTTGAGCTTTAGGATCAAGTGATGGTTGTCGTTTGGTAGTTTGGATTTGGGGTAAGTGAGACATTGACTTTGGGCTTGTCTTGGGATTTGGAAAAAAAAAATCGCATTTTGAGTTTAGTGTTCAATATTTCTTTATAATATTGATGGTTGGTAAGGCAGGACCTTACTGATTGTAATATTGTTGTATATGAAAATATAAAAGGCTGAGATGGGCTACAAATTTCAGACCTTGGGGAGGATATTTCTTGGGAGTTATAAGGTAGTTGAACTTGTTTTATGAATCTATGAAAGTCTGGTAGGTGGGAAATTAAATGGATTGGTTATGCCATTTAAATTCAACAAATAAGAAGGATAGAGGGCCATGCTTTTATTTGGAGACTAATACAAGAAAAAAATGACAAAAATACTAAGGGATAGCCATGCATTGGGGGGAGGGCTTGTTATGACCCAAACACATGTAAGATGAAGGGAGGCCGTTGTAACAAACATAGTGGGAAAAGGGACTATGGGGTAAAAGAGGGTGCATGTGGAAGCGTGGTACTTCTATGGTGAAACTATGGTCAAACAAACAAGTAGACATGAAAAATGTGCTCATAATATTTTGGGGAAGTAGAGAGCCCATCCATGTGAAGCAACACGAAGGGGAAGCAAGAGGGTGGTTCGAAAAAGTAGCACAAAGAGAAGGGAGCTCAAGGGTAGCCAAGATAAGATACTATGGAAATAGAGACAAGAAATCTCCTCTTGATCCCTGATTTGTAGTGTTACAGTGTTCTTTGGGTGCCCAAATTTGGGTGGAGGCACTTGGGTGTTTAATTATTTGGTTACTAGGTGGAGATAGAGAGATATATAGATCCCCAATGGTATTGAATGTGTAAGAGGATCCTTTGAGCACTCTTCCTCAAGATCTAAAATCTAGCTCGGGGGTGAAAACTATAAGAAAGGTTGGCTGCAACTCATTTAAGATTGGGTGGAGAGTTAGATTCCCAATATTAGTTTCCAGGTTCTTTAGGTACTAGATAAGTACTCATGTAATTCTGTGTGCATGTAAATTGAATATAGTTGCTTATTGTGTTGTTTGGATGCCATTATGAATGTGTGGAATTATTCTTGCATGATTTTGGGAAAATGGAGTGATTATGTGTGATTAAAGAGAAATAGTTAGATTCTTGATCTCTATACATGTTTTGGGTTTACAACTTAGTATATTTGTTGGGTTCATGAGGTGGATGGACCTTTCCATTCAAGTTAATCATGTGTGTTTGAACTACATAATATTGGTAGGTTTGTATTGTGTAATTATTGTGAGGTGCATGCATTCTATTTATTACATGATACTTACGAATGATTGAATGACTATGATGGTTCAGTGGTAAGATGCCTTTAGTTATTCTTTGTGCATGATTCTAATTTGATTTCCTGATGTTACAAAAGCGCTTCTTCATGCTCTTGTACATATGAATGCCATGCATATGTTTAAAGTGTTGATTCACCTGTTAATGTTATTTCTTATGTGAATGGATAATGTTATATCCTATGCTTATGAATGTCATGTATATGACCAATGTGTTGTCCAATGACTAAACAATGCTGAGGAAATGTTGTTTTCCTTATGTGTTTTCATGAAAGAATGGATGAATTTTGGTATGTGATATTGAGCTTGTTTCATGCAAATTTCCAATTCAAGGTAGCATATGAATTTTTGAGTTGATATGTGCTGGTACATGGCCTAAGTTTGGAAGAAAAGTATAAATCCTTGTTTTAAAAAAATGTCTATTCAATATGATATGAAACAACTTGAATTCTAGGCCTTGGTGTCCTTGTATAAGCTCAAGAAGGATAACTTATTGCTGAGCTATAGGTCCGTTTATTAAATTTATACATGTATGCCTACGAGGTAGAAGCACAAAAAAGTAGCATGGATTATCTATATATATATATATGTGTGTGTGTGTGTATGTATGTATGTATGTATGTATGTATTCAGAGAGGGCCAAGGCTTAAAAAATCTCAAGGGAGACAATTGTATGCATGAATATACACGTGTAAGCATATATATATATATATATATATATATATATATTATATATATATATATTGACACATACATGTGGGAATATACATATATGCACAAAGAGAATGATCGGGCCTTGTTAAGCACAGGAGGAAGTACCAAAGGCTTGACATAAGCCCCATTTGATCCAGATTTAAACAAGAACACAACAAATTATAGAGATAACCAAATACAAAGATACAATAGAAATAATACTTCATTTCATTAGTGTAAAATATTGAAATATGCTTACAAACAGAAATGGAAATAAACTAGCTTGGGTGATGGTAGCTTATCTATGAGGAGAGATGTGGTGGCTACATGCTTTGATACCACTGATCTGGATATTGGGGGGAGGCCCCCAAGATCTAAAAGATTGAAATGGATCTTGTGGGGGAGGCCCCCAAGATCTCAAGAATTACAATGCTAGAAAGAAAATGACAGAACACAGTACATAAAACCACAAAGAAACTTTTTATTAAAACTGATAATAACTATAAATACTACATTATGGTGGATGATTTGTCTTTTTACAAAATGTGACTTGTTACTTATAGTCTTTTTTAGTTACAATACCACGAGTCAATTCCATGGGTAAATGAATACCATGGGTGGATGTCACTTACAATACCATGGTAAATTCCATGGGTGGATGAATAACATGGGTGGGTGAATACCAAGGGTTGATGCCATTTTCTATTCAGATCGTCATTATATATATATATATATATATATGCTCAAAATTTTGAAGCTCAGAGGGTTAGGCTTAAGCCCCAGAGCTCCATATGATTAAGCGCTATAACCAAGCACCACGGGAAAAGGCTCTCTCACACACACACACACATATAGGACTAAGGACTAGAGCCATTAGCGTTGACACCAATAATAAACATAGGTTAGCACTCAATGAACGACAAATATTTTATTACACAACCACCCCCTGCCATGTTAGTATGAGAAGAGGTGGGAGGTGGGTTGCACATTTTAATCATAGCCATCAGATCGTGGGAGCACGTCAGAGTTGTTGATAGTGGCAGTGGAACCACGAGGTATAATCATGATAATGTGCCTAAAATAAGGTTAAGGGTGGGGAGTAGCACTAAATGGATGGTGGGGATCCAATTATGCACCCCTCCACCATGTCTATACATGGAAAGGGTAGGGGGTGTCACATTCCAATTTCAACTATTGAAGTTGGGGAAGCATGTGGACCGTCAGATGATCCTGGGGTTTTGAGGCCACAAAGGCTAGTGATGTGGATGGGAGGGTGACATGGCACCCTCACAGCGTGACATATGGCACCTTGATTCAACCTTTTGACAGGTCCGAATGGGCCAAAAAAATGTGACACCTGGCACTCCCTAAGGAGACCATGTGGAGGTATGGTGTCAGATGACATAATTTCAGAGTTTTAGGTGATGTTTTCATCTCATCAGGCTCTGTTTTAGAGGTTTTTTGTGAGGGGCACTTAGAGGTTCTCGAGGTATATACCCCGAGGTTGTAACAACCCCTGGTTGATTTTCTGTGTAAAAAATATAAGACCAAGGTCATGGGACATGTATTCTAAGTTGAATGGTGGGAAAAACATCATAGTGGGATCACTTTCAGTTTATTAATGGCTAAGGAAATTGATAAAGGAATTGAAAAATACAAATTGGCAATATTTGACATTTTATTTATGAAAATAAAGGAAAATAAGAGAAAATGAAGATGAAGAGACACATATTTGTATGAGAGGGAAATTGAAGGAAAAATGAACGAAAATGAAGAAAATATAGGCCTTAATGACAAAAAGACTTCTAAGGGTCAGTTGCTAGCCTTTTGAAAATTTTTGGGATAAGCCCTCTTCCATTATCTCATTCTCTCATAATCTTGCACACTTAGAGTATTCTTGGAGCATGCTTGGAGCACTCTAGTATTCATTTGGATTTGGAGAAAGTAGGCAAAGGAAAGTGGGAAAGCACAAGGGAACAATTGGATAAATAACTAAAACTAGATTGCCTTGCAGGTAATAGGTTACATGTGATATTTCCTTGTGGATTTATGGATGCATGGTATATGCATGTGATTTTATGGTTATGAGTTGTCATTGGCATGGATATTTTCTTAGATTGACAATGGTTTTAGCCTTGCCTTTCCATTTCCTAGATAACCATGTTGTTGTGGGTTTTTCCACTTGATTGTTTTATGATTGGTGCTCATAATTCCTTATGGTTGTGGGTTGAAGAAAACACTTTGGAAGCGCTGGAATAGCTTGGGTTGATTTACTAGTCCTGGAGCCTAGGTTGGGATAAAAACTCAGCAACCCTTATTAGGTTGAGCTACTAGTCCCTGGAGCAGGGTTAGACAAATTATTTAGAGCCCTGGAAGGCTATGGGTTGAGTTACTAGTTCATGGAGCCTTAGATAGCTTGGGTAGAGACCAATCTGGTTGGTGATTAGTGATGTCTAACCATGGAAGTGGAATCATTGTGGTTGAGGGTTGAGGTGGGTTGGCCTCTCGAATCCCCAGTTCGGTATTCTTGGTTTATTCCATGAGATCCCATATTTATGATTGGAATATGGTGCAACAGTGATTGGATTAAAGAAATATTTGGTTCAACCCAATCTATGGTCGAGTGGTATGATGAAGTCCTTGACTTGGTTGGTATTTTCATATGTTAATAAGAGTTATTCTTTTATTGTGATTCATGAGTATTTTTAATGACTATGTTGGTGATATTATGGTTGAGTTGACATCGCTTTAATGCTGGTTATTTGTTGGTTATATGTTTGTTATATGATGTATATTGTATATGGATTTTGACACATTTGATGAATATATGAATGGTTGATGAATGTATGGACTAACAAGTGCTATTGTAGCTATCTAGAGAAGGTTTAGAGCCTTCTTGGTGATTCTCAAGTGAACACTATCAATTTATGATCAGATATGCATTCATGACTTGTAGCTTACATGTTTACCATGTGCTTGATGAAATGTCTGCTATGTATTGGGCTTATCTAGGTTAAGATCTTGTTGAATTTTGTATGTTTGGAATTGTCATCATGTAACTTATGCTTCTAGAAAGTTTCAGGAATTTTTGGGTAGTGGTATGGAGGCTAGCCTAAAAAGGTGGCATGGATCCTCGGACCACATGAATTGAACTGCAAATTTAAGGTCACAACCACTAGAAACTAGGCTTGTGAGTGTGGTTGGAAGCTCACAACTATATGCATGGCTTGTTGTGGGTCCAATTGGGGGTTAGCTTAATGAAAAACCAGCTCTAGCTCAGGATTTTGTCATTAGAGGCTGTGGACTAACTTTTGGGTGACCTAATGTCTTGAGGGATGTTTTTGAGTTGTCAATGTGCCTGTTTATAGGCCTCACTTCCATAACTGTGACTTGGAGGTTGGGTCATGTCATAGTCACTTTTCGTCTCATGTTTACCCTTGTAGGCCAGTGAAATTGGGTAAATGTGGAAGGGGGTGGTTACAAATTAGTATTAGAGCTATGTTGTGGCACTGGACCTCAGTGTAGATGTGGTTGATGTGTATCCATGTTTGATTATCTATGTGTTTGTCATGAATTCCTAGTATGACAGACATGTATTTTGGTGGTCATTATGCAGTTTATGTTATCATGATGTTGATATGTTGGTTGATATGGAGCACGAGAGGTAGATTATTAGAGCAAGGTTGCAATGCTGGACCTTGGGGTAAAAGAAGATTGTCATACAAGTTTTTATGTTTGGCATACATGTATGATGGTTAATGGTTGTTATATGCATTATGGTCATATACATGTTGATCATTATATTGTTGTTGTGGTTACATGCATGAAAGATACTAGTTGATCAATGCGGTCATATGCACATGCACAAGATAGTTATGCATGGTAGTAACTTGTTTTTATATGCATTGTGGTCATACATACGATTATTATGGTCATTTCATTTAATATATTGATGTTATATGTATCACACTAATATGTATTGGCCTATACAAATGGTTATGGTTATGATATTTAGGTATGAGTAGATATACTTGTGATATTACGTCATACTAATCTGGACCAACTTGTTCATATGTGATAGCCTCCCCTAATATACATTGAGGTATGAGTGTGATTTTGTCATCTATTTGGTTTATATAACATGGTATATTTGTAGGAAATATAAGATCATGGATGAAGAGCAGAGTAGTGGACTACGGTTCACATGACTCCCCTTATAGGATTGACGTGAAATCTACGGAATGGAAAAGTGGCACGATTTTTCCATAGTTGGACACTAGAGATCATGCCATTATAGTAGCTACCTCCTTCTACCTTAGTGTGGACCATGGACAGTAAGGGGTTATGTTTACAGGTTTTTTAAATGTTTGCTTGATTTCATGATAAGAGTACGTGTTTATAAGATTACATGAAGACATGATCTTGCTTTAAGTTGGTTGTACTAACAAAATATTTGTTAAGACAACTGATATGCACTTGAGTGCAAGTGGGTGATAGTTGTAGTATTATGATTAATGACTGTGATTTGATTATGACATGGTAGTTAGTCTTGGTAAAGGCTGATTTAAAATTAATAGACATAATTTCTTGATCTTTGGAACGTGTGACTAACATGTGTGAACAATTGCATGGAAACATGATTGGTATTAGCATGACAAGGTAATAGTTGATTTTTATGTATAACTGATAGTTGGGTGATGTGATAACACGAAATAAGACTCAATTGTAGCAAGGAAAATGTAAGAGAATGGAACTGGGTGAGAATTCCTTTGGCTAGGTTTGGAAACCACAATTCCAAATAAATGAGTGCTTTGCATGAATATAGGAAGTCTTCTTAACCTTGCTTTTGTTTGGCATTATGTGGATATGTGCTATATTCATGAACATGTATTTGACAGGTATAACAACTAGTTTCCAATTATGGCTGGATTTGTCAAAGATTGGAGTTCCTTGAGATATGGTAGACATGCGTGTTTAATTGCATGTCAACATGATGGACCCAACAAGGTAAGGTAATTGGTATATTTTCATGTTTATTTATGCACTAACAATGATGTGTTTATGGCAGCATGATGCAGGGGATTTCATGGCAAAAGAGATTTCCATGAAATCTTGAAGAAGGCTCGGGTTAAGCTTTCCCTTGGAAGCATTGGGAACCCATGGGGATTGAGTCATGGTGTATGTTGAAAGTTTTTTTCTTTTGATGTTTTGTGATTTGTTTGTGCTTGATTTTTAGTTTTGTTTGTCTGGTGCATGGCCATGCCACTTTATTTGTTGTGTCATATTGCTATTGGTTTTTCATGGTTTCCTTCTTTTCTATTTCTTGTTCTTGCCTTTTATGTTTTAAGGGTCTTGGGAATTGGTGGGGAAATATGAAAATTAATGGAGCTTGGGGTGAGTTGAATGAAACCCAATAGGTAATGTAGGACTTGGATGAAGCTCGGTGCATGAGTAAAGGGTAGTAGAAGGCAAAAATATGAAAATCAGTTGAGTTGGTGCATCCATTGGGGTAAATGAACGGTGGTAGTACAATCATGAGAAAAGGAACATGAAAGGTAAAGTAAATGGATTTGAGGTGTTAGATGCCTTGGCTATGTTGGGAACTGTTGTTCTCAATGTTGTGCATGCTATGCACAGATAAAGAGAGTTCTCTTAACCTTGACCTTATATGTCTGGTAATTGTGTTGTGATTATGATTATGCTGATGTCTATATATGTATGTATGCATATTGTTGTTTGATAGGGTCATCAGGGATTGTGATTACTCTATGCTAATGTTTATATGTATATATGTATGTATGTATGTTGTTGTCTGATAGGATCTCCAAGGATCGTGCTTGTGGAGGAATAATTTCTTATGCAGGTGAATGGCATGAAGAGGTTCCTGGTTAATGAAGTATCAAGTGGGAAAATTAGCCCTGACAGATCTAAGAGGTTAGTATCATGTGGATATGAAATTACATTATGTGCTTATACTATGCCTATGTTTATGCCATTACAGGTAATGCTGAGGAACACATCAACAGAATGAAGGAAGTGCGATCTGCGACATGCTAGGACAAACATGGATATTGGAAAGAAACTAGAGGCAAGGTTGCCTAGTGAGACAATGCAGTCTCTAGATGTGAATCACTACTATTGTGTATATGTTGTATATGTTGTACATGTGGTGTTACTTACATGTGGAACTATGTACATGTTGTATATACGATGTTGTACTATACATATGATGATGTGCACATGTTGTATATGTAGTGATGTGTATATATGATATTGTGTACATGTTGTGTATGCCGTGTTGTGTTCATGTTGTATATGCAGTGCAATGTACATGTGATTCGATGTACACCTTGTACATATAGTGTTGTGTACATGTGGTGTTGTGTGCATGTGGTGTCGTGTACATGTTATACATGTGGTGTTGTGTGCATGTGGTGATGTGTGCACGTTGTGCAGGTGGTTTTGTGTACACATTGTACAGGTGGTGTTGTGTACATGTGACGTTGTGGACATGTGTAGGTGGTGTTGTGTACACGTGCAGATGGTATTGTGTACATGTTGTACATGCGGTGTTGTGTACATGTGGTTTTGTGTGCATTTGGTGTTGTATACATGTTGTACATGTGGCACTTTTGTACTTGCGGTATTGTGCACATCCACATGATCCCATCCCTTTTGTCACCCTGACGCCCGCTTATTTCATAATGTATGCCAAATTAAACTCCTAGGTAACACAAATTTATATGTCAACTGTCTTCTCCACCTTTCCATTTTTTTCCCTTGGTTCCCATATGCCAATGTCGACTTATTAATTATAGTAATGATTCTTATAACTATGGGGTTAATATTCCGAACTGGTCCACAGTGCCACAAAATATTTCAGACTGGTCGCATACCAACTTGATGGTCAAGGTAGATTTAAAAAGTCATTGGGTTGTAACTTCGAGGTGGGTCCATTTAATAATCTGTCTTGTTGAGTCCACATGAGCTCACTCAGGGTATCCCGTTCGATGGTTAATTAAACTTAGTAAAACTGCCGGGTATAAAGCCTTCGTCCCGACGTTGTCAAGAAATTGTCCTCTTATCGCCTCCAGCCTGACAATATCAAGAAAATATCCTCTTATCCTTCTGGAGTAAGAACTTCGACTTGAAATTATCAAGAAACTATCTCTTGATGTTGGCCATTAACGAAACTTGAAACCCAACCTCTGTCAACCGACAAATTTCTTAAAAGAGGGAAAACAACAAAGTGTCATTTTTCACCATGTTACCTTGTGTACTCCTCCCATTGTGCCACTCTCATATTTGATCTCTACGCCATATTTTTGTGCCTTTCAATATATCCTCGCCATAACTATTTTGCACAAGTATTTTTACTTCCCAAACTCAGCCTCTGTGCTCCTCTAAGATCTTACACAAATTTCTATTTCCGACTCAGATACTAGACTTGATCCAGTGCGCTGTAGAATATATATATATATATATATATATATATATATATAATCTATATTATATATATATATATATATATATATATATATATATATATATATATATATATATATATATATAATATATATATATATATATATATATATATATATATATATCTTGTGCATGTGTTACAATGTATGTATTATGTACATAAAGATTATAGAAGGATTGGTTATTAAAAGAACTCTTGATCCCCTCTCACACAAAAATCCACTCAGAACACCTGAACAAAGTGCTTCCTTCCTTGTATTAATTACCATAACTAAACATATTTTCAATATGCCATTCTATCTAGATTTACATTACAATCCCTTTTGCCCTTGTGGCCCTAACCCAACCCTCAAATCCTCTCGAAACTCTCTCTTACACTCTCACAATATTCTCTATCCTTTCCTTAATGATTATTTACATATAAAGGGATTCTGAACCAATTCAATTCATATCCAAAGAGTTCTCACCTGAAACCTCTATTCTAGGATTTCTTTGATCCACAACTCTCTCACTAATCTAACTTCCATCATTTCTCTTGCTAACCCTCTCAATTATTCTTGAGATCTATCTAGAGAAATATATCTAATTACAAATTCGTTCCTAAATACATATAATTTTTCTAAATAAACATAATAAAATAAAAATAATTAAATATTTACAATTAATTAGGGAACCAACTCCCTTTGTAAGCAAAATCCCCTAGTCTATTCAACACACATTTTGACTTGGAAGTTGAATGCTCTTGCATTAGACTCCCAAGGTGAAAAAAATGAATGGTCTCTTGACCATGTGTATGTTGATGAGGACATTGATGAAGTCCACCTGGATAAAAAACTTTACTTTGTAGCTAGTCTCTCTCCTTGTTGTGTTGATGTTGCTCTGTTGTCCCTTGTTCTTCAAGTTTCGAGATCTTATTTTGCAGTTGTACATTAGATATGATGATACAAATTTCTTCAGTCATTTGCTTTTCTATGATATTTCTCCTCCTGGGCCAGCTTTATTTCCTCCTCCTTGGTGTCCTTCCTATTATTATCCAAACTTCTTCAATCACCTAGTCTACCTCTATTCTTGGCTAAACTACATTTTTTCTGCCCCTCATGCCTTCAATTTTTAAGTTTTCAACAATATGTTGCTCATATTTCAATTGTTCATAATCGACAATCTGCTCCCCACTATTTCTGAACACATTTATCACCCCCTCCAGCTCTATCTTTGCAATCAAAATGTGTAGTCGTTGGTTTTATATTATATGCTACAAATACTTTATCTCCTCATACAATTCAAAATCATTTTGAATTGTATCCTCATCCTCTATGCAACATCCATCAATCAGTTCTTCTAACAACCATTTCTCCAAAAGTTTGATCTCCCCTTCATTTGTGCTTCCCTCTTCATGTATGATACTCCCCTCAAGCATGTCTTCATATGCTACTTCAGATTATGTTGTTCCATCCTCCTTCATAACAAAGTTCAAGGTCTTCCCTACTTCAATTCCCTCTATAGTAACAACTTCGTCATATTCTAAATTAATAAACAAATGCTCACATAAGTCCTCCATTACAACTACCTCCTCTATGAGTCTCAATTCTTCTTCTACCTGCATAAGAACATCATTAACTTGTTGATATTCATCTGTCAAACTTGCAAACACACACCAAGTGTCAAATTTAAAAATATGAGGCTCTTTTTTAGTTGCCTTGTCTGCCTCATCATCAAGCTGGTCTGAACTATTTTCATAGTCCATTAGGTTGTTAATAAACCTTTCCTCAATATATTTGACTTCCTCCTCATCAAGGAACCAACTTTGTTCAAAAACATCCATTTCATATTCAGCCTTAGGTATATCTTGTTTCCTTTGGTCATCTTCATCAAGTGCACATGTTTCTATCTCCACATGTGCTCTTTTGTTCCTTTGTGTCTGTGTTTTTGAGACATTACCAATACTTTGAATTAGCCTATTCTGGCCAGTTCCTTCTCCACTATCTGCACTCTACAAAACATGACAACTCTCTTTTCCCAAATTTCAAAGATCTTTAATTCCTTGAAGGATGACTAAATATACAATTATAAAAAAGAAACAAACCCAACCAATCATACCTCTAAGTTTCATCCTACACCATTGAAGAGTTTCATCATGAACTATCTCATAGCTGCTTCTTCATGTGACAGTGTCATGGAACTACTCCTCTCAAAGCTCCATTGTCATCTGTTGTTTTCCACTAGCATGGATTTGCCTCTATGGCACTCCCACCATTTTTATTGTTCCACTTGCAAATATACACTTACCAAAATAATTAAAACCAAAACCATGAGACCGTCTAGTCCCAAAAGATGCTTCTAGCATCACTTCATCATCATCTTCCTCTCCAAAGATATGTCCCTTTTCGTGTTCACAAATGGATTCTATGGCTTCACACTCAACTGCTCTGAGTGCTTCATCTTTCTCTACACGTTGTATTAGCTTCTCAATATGCAACTCTTTGACATGCCACTTTACTCTTTTTCCCACATAAATACCTTTTTTCAATCTTGTTAACAATCCTTTCTTCCACTTCTTTATTTTCTCTTGTATTCGTTGCTTTAGTTCATTGAGTTCTACTTTCATCTCGATCAACTCTTCCTCTCTTCCTTCATCACTCATCTATTTTTTTGCAGCCTTTAATTTGGTATCCCTTTCTCTATTGTTGTGACTTCCTTCTCGACTTCCTCTTTGACTTTCTTCCATTTCCTTCAACAACCTTTCTTTTGTGAGCTTCTCCATGCCCACTATGAGTTGCAACCAACCTCTGTAGTAGAAATATTATCCTCTTCTTGCCACACAATACCTAACCAAGCTTCTTCTTCTTTAAGCTTAGTTTTTTGGAACCTTCATAGTACTCTCTAATAGAACCAAATGAGTGCTCCTTACTCTAGATTTTTGCAAGTCTTCTCACAACCCTTTCTTCCATTCTTTGCTTTAGTCTTTGGCTAATGTTTATTTACACTAAACCTGCTGCAATTTGTTTTTTTTTGCCACAAGCTTCTTTTGAGTTCTCTTCTTACTCCCTTCTTCCTCTGTCACTTATTATTTGATGCTGCCTTTGTGTTTATTTCTTTCATTGATACTTGTCACTTTACTTGTCATTTCTCCCTCCAAATGCTTAAGCAATTATCAACTTTCTTCACTTGACCTTTTTCTACACTTCAACCCTTGGTATTCTAACATTCAAACTTCATTCAACTGTAATTCACTCATCCTACAACAATCCATCGCAAATATTTTCTTTTTATCCATTCATCTCAAAAAAGAAATACTTTCAAAATTAAAAACAAATTCTTCTTACCAAACCTCTATAAATCCGCAATTCAGCAAACCCATAATCTCATTCAAACCTCTCCATATCGGATCCTTCTTCTGAAACTTCTCATTTGCTACCTCATGTGTGGATTCTTTTTAATCTTGCATCTCTTTCTTTTGAATTCTACAATTTTAGATTTTCAGAGCTTTCCAACTTTGGTACCACTTGATGCAAGCCCAATTTTGAGCTTGCTTAACCCACAATGCCCAAAGCTCTTTCTCAAAAAAGGTGTTTCCTTGAACCCAGTCGGAGGAGCCAAAATGGTATAACCCTTATTCAAAACTCAAGTGCACATTTATAAACCTGTGCCTTTCATCTATAATGGCTCAAACCCTTTTACCTGCATACAATTCCTTATAAAGTCTCACCCTATTCCTATATCCTAGTGCCTGCTTGCATTGTTCGACTCCTTTATACTTGTAACTAAACCTTGTCTCGTGATCATGCACACAAAAAGGCCAAATATCCCAATGCTCAACCTTCTCTTTAATTTCTATTTCATAAAATGTTGGCTCCAGCCCTCAGGGCTGACTCACTATCACTCCACTTAATCCCTTTTCATTGGTTTATCAACATCCATGTGAGCCTGACCCTTTTGTTACACAGAGACACACTTACTTCATAATGTGTGTCGAGTTAAACTCCCAAGTAACAAAACATTATATGTAAACTATCGCCTCCACCTTTCCATTTGTTTCTATTCCCGGTCATCAGTGCCCACTTTCCAATGCCCATTTATTAATTACAATACTTGTTCTTATACCTCTGGGGTTAATATTCTAAACTAGTCCATAGTCCCATGCAATATTCCATGCACCCTCTAATTAAGCCTTTCGGTTGGCTCACTCTTGTCCCTTCTACACGTAAACCCACTTAATAGTTTCCTAATGCAATGGTTAAAGGGTTTACAAAAGTCATCGGGATAGAGAACCTTTGGGTGAGACCCACTCCACTACGTGAGCCCACTCATCTAAGCCGAACTTGATGGTTAAGGGAGATTTAAAAAGTTGTTGGGTTGTAAATTTTGGGCAATTTCATTTAACAATATGTCTTGTCGAGGCCACGTGAGCCTTCTCAGGGTAGCCACTCGATGATTAATGAACTTAGTGAAACCGCCAGGTATAAAGCCTCCAACCCAATGCTGTCAAGAAACTGTCCTCTTATGGAAACTCCTATTTCAGACCCTATAGCATTATAAATGCAAGGCATGCTACCTGTGACAGGACATTCGTGCATCAGAAGGCATGCTACATATGCATGAAAGCCATACATATCCATGCATATTCCGGCAACTCGATCACCACCCTACCTCCGACAAGCTCTAGTATTCAATGTATCTATGACCACTGTCAGACCTGTCCCGTCTCCTCCTGCAACCTCCGTTGGCTTCCTCATCTACCACCGTTTTCCAAATTCCATTTTATTTTGAATTTAGTAAAGGCGCTAAAGGAATTCAAATTTGAATTTTGAATTTTTATTCTGGGTGTCTTGCCGCATGTGGATTAATTTTGAGTTGTGCAATTTTTCTGAAACTTGGCTCTGCAAGCGGGCTAAGGGTTTGTTGCAGCAGAGAGGGTTTCAGTTTTCCATCCTTGTTTCGATGGAGAATGGAGTCAAACTTCATTCAGCATGTACCCTGCAACCTTTCCTCTCTTTCTTGATATGGGTATATACTTACAGTCTTCCACTCCACTTCAAAAATGTCTGAAACTGCTTCTGTGCTCATCAGGTTCACTGTGCTGGGAGTATGGGTTATTTCTGGCCTACTTGCCCAAAAGAGGTTGATGCTGGTGGTCATCGAGTTTGAGGAGGTAATATTCGTCATGACAGGATCCGCTTTTGGGTTGTTCCATCTCACACGATTCGAGCCGCCACTAACAACTTGATGCATGAGTTTCTGGTAGAGGCGGTCTTCGACATTCGAGAGCTTCTTTATCTCAGGTAATCTTGAAAATCCTGTGAGTACTACATAGGTTCATCGTTAAAGAGTTTTTATTTTCTTTTAGCTCATTCTTCATGCATCTATGGGTATCAGACTTTGCAGAAGTCCTTATGGTTGTGTTGGGTTTGGATGAGTCTTCTTACTAAGGGTTGCCACTTTCTGATTTCCAGGCTGGTCTCATGACCAAACTTTATGGCGGTCTATCTTGCTCGAATGCTTTCGGGAACAAGGTGTCTATGTTTGTAATCGTTCTACTGAATGATATTCTGGTTTTTTTGGGTGGAAATGTAAATTTAAGCTGAGGCTTCAAGTCGGCCTTAGTATGACTTTTGTTATTTTGATTGAACAAGGGCTTTGTTTAACGGGCAACTAAGTGGTTCCAAAAATGTGCCATGGCATAAACTTGTGTAGTTCTGGCTTCACCGAGGGTTTGATTTTTAATTTAATTTCCCGAAAAGGTCTGAAGTTTTGGTTTGTATATATATATATAATGTTCATAGCTTGGATCTCTTTTAGTTTGGTTCGGCTTCTGAAATCTAAGCTTGTTATCTTGCTTTTCAATGGATTATATCGAGCCTGATTGTGATTTTACTAGTTCCGTTGATTAAAATATGAATATACTATGGACTCTGTGAACTCATGATTCTTTCTGCAGTCCAATAAGAATTATTTCGAGCTCTTGCAGTTGATAATAAGTTTTTTTTTTTACAGTCAATGATTTAGATATTTTGACAGTTTCCATTTATAAAGTTTTGGTTCTCCATTTTGTGATTGACAGGAAAGAATTATGCTAGAATCATGTTTAGGCTGATTACATGTTTTATAAGGTGTAATGCCTGCAATATATTCGTGTATGTGTATGATAATAGCATTAGTGTATGTGTATGATAATAGAATTGCTACATCTGAGCACTTAAGTTATTCCTATTTAAACATATCGAATATTTTAAACTCATCCTTAAAAATTCTTGGTAATTCTTGGTTTAGATATGTATCTAAAGCTACTTTTTATTTTTGTGTATAGTAGAAGTATTTTCCTAATTTTACATAGCTTTATTCTTTATTTTCATATATAAATTTATTCTACATTGACACCAAAAATACCTTGGTTAGACATCAGACTACTCCTATTGGCTTAAAATATATAAAACAGACAACCCCTAGTTTTATGAGTCAATCATTATGTAATCATTTTTTTAATGATTACTAGATAAAGAGTTTGTTTACTTATTTGTTCAATTCCTCGTAGATAGTTTGTTTACTTATTTGTTCAATTTCTTGTAGATAGGTAAGTTCTTTCCCTTTTTCAAGAAGGTCTCACCAATCAGCCATGAATCTAGAAATTAAGTCGAGACTCTCACCTCCCGAGCTCTTCTGACTCTCTCCCCAGCGTTTCCTTCTCCTCACAGTGTTTCCTTCTCCTCACAGTAAACTAAGTAGCTTCAAGTCACATACCTCTCACACTCTTCCGACTCTATCCTGAGCTCTTCCTTCTCCTCACAGTAAACTAAGTAGCCTCAAGTCACATACCTCTCAGACTGTACTCAACCTGTTCCCACTGGTTTATTCCACCCAACTTGTTCCCACTAGTTTATTCCATACCTCTCAGACCTCTCAGACTGTACTCAACCTATTCCCACTGGTTTATTCCACCCAACCTGTTCCCACTAGTTTATTCCACCCAGCTAAAGGAAATCTGGGCAGCATTGTTTTTTCTCCCTTTACCCATGTGATCTACTTTTTCCTTTTCTATCCTTCTCCAACCCCTAGGCCTTCTTTCCATTCCCATTTTGAGTCCCTTTACCCATATGATCTACTTTTTCTTTTCTTTTTTATCTTTCTCTAGCCCTAGGCCTTCCTTCCATTCCCATTTTGAAGAAACAAATGAGTAACTGGTTTTAACTGTCTAAATAGGTTAACAACTTTTGTTTTTTCAATGTTTGTTAAAATACTTTAACTCTTAAATATTCATTAATCAAATAGCCTCGTATAGTAGTTCTTTAATATTCCATGTCAAACAAAGTAAAAAGCTAAAGTAATAAGTAAAACATGGTAACCAAAGTAAATGTTCATGCAATGTGGGGTGTTACACAATGACTTTGGACAATTGCATGTAAAAATTTGATATACATTTTGAAATTTTTTTGAAGACTTGTCACAAAAATTTAAATTTATAACATAAATAACAAAATTTTAAATTTATAACATAAATAACAAGCACTAACATTAAAGATTTCAAAATTTATATAGTTTATGCATGTGTTATGTTATTTTTGGAGAGAAGTGTTTTGTGTTATGTTTGTGTTAAATGTTGTGTTGTGTTTTGTTATGTTTGTGTGTATATGATATGGCTATTTTGTTCATTTCACAATATTTTAAGTTAATAGAAGTATTTTGATGTTTGAAGTTATATATATATGGTATTTAATTTCAGTGGTATTTAATTTTATAACAAATTTAGTTTTCATTATAAAAAAAATGCATTTCTTGATAAATGTGTAAATTTATCAAATATAAAAATTTTAATGAAATTTATTGTTTTATATATTGTCATAATGAATGATTGTTTTAAGTATAATATAAAGTGCTTTGGAATAATTTAAACAAGTGTCTATTTGAAATTGTGCATTTTTAAATATCTTCAATATTTAACACTTTTTTTTAATCCACACTCACAACCTCTCAAAAATTTGCCTAAAGTGTAGGTTAATCAATTTGGGGGCAAAAAAAATATTGTGACCTACCCTCAACCAACCACTATTGGAATATAATAATATAAATTTTTTATTTTTAAATGTTATAATTAGCGTTTGTATCACATGTTGCAAAAGAAACGCCTTAAGGAAATGGCGTAAGAAATAATAGTATAGAAAAAAGAAGTCAAAATTTTATACAATGCATAAGAAATAATAGCATAGAAGAGAAGTTGTGTGATCTCAAAATGGGTTTCTCTTCATCATAAAAAAAACTAAATACATGTAAGACTACCTTAGTGGACCTTAAGTGGCAAAGGAAAACCTTGAGAAACAACACTATACAATCACTCATGGGGCCTAGATTCTAGCAACAACATTTTGATCCCTCTATGTGCAACCACAAACAAACAGATGTTTCATGTTGGCCCAACTAAACAAATGAAAATATTTCATGTCTTCTTTTGAGGTCTCAAGTAAAAATTATTTAAAATTAAGATAAAATTGAACTTACATTTATAATTTTATATTTATTTTTCATTTATTAAAACTTGTTTATATTTTGTTTTTAGGGTGTAGTTTAAATAAACTTGAAGTATTGTGTAAATTAATAAATTTAATATTCAAATCCCCTAGAGTAGCCTGATCTACAAAGAAAATAAAGACATGTCAATGCAAGTTAAAAAAATATATATATTTTGATAAATCCAATCTTCTTCCCTTCTCTATACAATGATTTTTGAGTATTTTGATACTTCCAATCAAAGTACTTGGATTAAAAAATCATATATCAAGATATCAAGAAATTGAGCCCATTTCCCTTTTTTTCTTAGTAATAGTGAAACTGAATTTATAGCAATTTATAGCAATTGCAACGCTGGTCCCTCAAGAAAATTCCATAACAAAAGAAAACTTCTAACTGAAACATAAATTCAATTTATATTTATTGTAAACAAAACAATTGTACATAGAGTGCTCCTCCGCTGAATAGATAGAAATGCATGTCATGCATAGAAACCTAGAGGCTGCAATTGATCTTAGCCACCCTGATATACAATATTCATAACGTAGAGGCTGCAAGTCAGCTAAGCCATCCAGAATTTGAAGTATTTCAAATTTTAAAGAAAAAAACCAAACCTCTATACATACCACACTAACATATTGGAGGACAAGGCCGATTGCATTAACCCATGGCTTAGAAACATCTTTATTCAACAATATGTGGAAATCCATTGCTTCAAGCTGGCCCAAAATATCCTGAAGAACAACATTTATACTCTGGGAGAGGTTGTTTTGAATGAAGTGGATTAAATCAAAAACTTCCACATCACACGTGACCAAGATACCTCCCTCACAATCATTTTTAAACCCAGATTCAAACCTGGTTATCTCCAAAAGAAAAGTGACAGTTGGATGAGACAAGTAGGTTATGGGGATGTAATACCTCTGCCCCTCTTGCCCAACAAGCACAGAAACATGCCCATGTGGGCATCTCGTCCTCTTTTTCACATGATAACCAAGCTTCAATACTACATTAGAAATACCACTACCATTGAGAAGAGTGTAGCCACAGTGATTATAGAGCTTCTTTGAATGTGATCATCCCCCTACTGTCATATGCATGATTGATATCTTGCACAGAGGCCACATGGATTTAGCAATTTCCTTTGCCATGGTGAAGCAATGTAATTTGTAGGATTTGGAAATGTTAAGAACTAATCTCCTACAACCAAACAATTAAATAGTTTAAAAACTTTTTCAAACTCAATAAAGATTTGAAAAGAGTAACAAACACTGCAAAAGATTTGAAAAAACAAAGAAAAGCCAGGCATGTATGATGATAGTCTGGTTTTATAAGCATCACTGAATTGATGGGCTTTAAGATTTGTCCATTTCAAAGATTTGAAAAGGCAAACAAAGAGCGGGAAGCTATGTGTTGATATTCTGCTTTTATAAGCAAAATTGAACAGATAGGGTAGAAAAATTGAACCCCTAATATCATATGCATGATTGATATCTTGCACAACTGCCACATGGATTTAGCAATTTCCTTTTCCACGGTCAAGCAATGTAATTTGCAGGATTTGGAAATGTTAGGAACTCATCTCCTGGAACCAAAAAATTAAACAGTTTAAGAACTTTTTCAAACTCAACAACGATTTGAAAAGACTAACAAAGACCGCAAAAGATTTGAAAAAACAAAGAAAGACCACACATGCATTATGACAGTATACTTTTATAAGCATAGCTAACACCCCAAAACACAAAATCAATCAGAGAAAATAACAAAAAAATCAATATATAATATTAACAATAGTGTAAGTGTAATCACTCTTACTGTATGCTTTTATTAATTTGAAGGAAGCATGAATTTCATTTTAAGATAATCAAAATGTAACACAGACTCATATAAACCTTCTTTGATATATTGAAGCTCCATGGATATCTCTAGTTAGACTAGATGACTCGTGTGTCAAACTTGGTTTATTCAATTTAGAGCTACATGACAACTAAGATTCAATATTTAATACACGATTCAATATTTAATACACGAGTGATTTGTTTGAATCAGTGATATTCTTCCCAACATTGAGGTATACATATTAGACCTGAATGCTCATGAGTGTATGTGTAAGGGAAGGTGTTTGACTACTTGAGTTGATTTCCTTCTATTATCAAAGGAGCTTAACACATGTTTCCTTTGCGTGTGAGAGAAGTTGTGTGATCTCAAAGTGGGTTTCTCTCCATCATAGAAGGAACTAAACACATGTAAGACTACCCTAGTGGACCTTAATTAGATATTTTATCCCATTTTATCCTTTTATTCAATACAACCATATCACTAGCCTGGTACACATAAGAAGAGTTAATATATGGTCCTACCTAGCTCTCATCTTGCAATCAAACTCACCTTATTCAAGCAACTTCTAATGACCTTCAAGAGAGCCAAGTCTGTGGAATCCATTTGCTTTGCCTGTCTCCATAACATGTCCAGTTTTTTGGAAATTTTTTCTTTGTGTGCCTTAAGGAAATCCCAAAAAGTCATGATAGTGCCCTCCACGATTCTAGCCAACTGGGAGGCAGTTACTAAAGTTGCTTGCTATGCTGGGATCTTGTCCTCTTCTTAGACCTGCTTCTTACTGTTGTTTCCGGCAACAATGGATGTGATGCATATAGCAATATGAAAGGGACATAGGGTAAATTGTATTATGTATATTGCATGATGAGGTTGATCTATTATAGAAGAGGAACAAATCCCAAGGAGTCTATACATCAGTTTCTCTTCAATCCAAAGGCTTGATCAATGCAAGTCGTGGCTTAGTCCAATGGAGTGCACAATTCTTAGCAATGTTATCCATGCATGAGGGCACACTAATCTAGGATATTTGGGTTAGTTTTTTTTTACATCATCACCTAGGGAACATCATTGGATGTCTATATGAAATGTATCTTCCACTAATATGGTTAACCTAATTAGGTGTTGTACTATAGAAAAGTAATTTTCTTCTTTCAGTGAATTCAAATGTCATATTGAGAGCTCCATATCTCATGTTTGATGTTAATATTTCTAGTGGTATGTGTTTGTGGATGGATGTATTCTGAGGTTGCAAATTTGATAAGGGCTTTTATGTTTTAGCTACCCAATGCTTAGGTGAATTCGCTGAGTGGAGAACTTGCTTACAAAGGTCTAAAATTAGCAATGCATAGCCATATGAATCCCCATAGGTCTCACAGACTGCCAATAATTTTTCCTTGCAAGCAAAGAGTCAAAACTCATAATCAAGTTATAACTTGGTTCAACAATAGAGCTGAAGAGAGTTTGACTTCATGTAGTTAGAAAACTCAATTATTTTTAATTATCCTTGCAAGTATGTCAACTATGGTTGTTTCAGATCTAGGTACACATGACAACCATCAAAGGGACCCATTTGATGTGTATATGAGTTGACTTCGACATAGAATATTAATAAGTAGGTCATGGACTGCTAGCCACTTTGAGAACTACCAACAAAAGCATCAGAGCATAACTTAGGGCACTATATAATTAATCCACAATTCAAGTGCATATAAAATAAGAATTTATGCGACAAAAGTACTAAACAACATTATAGAATATAGAATAAACAAAAATACCTCTGGATTTTGGCTCATAAAATACTTGTAATGAAAGTCTAAAAAGTGCCTATAACATTAATGAAAATATTACTCAATTATCACATTATGGTAATACAATATTCCTAACAGATAACTCAAAATGCTCACTAATTAGGAGAAACAACTTAGAACAATTACTTTCATATATAGAAAACATGTCAATTATGAACAACCATGAACGGACAATGGGAAAATTCACATATATTAATTAAAAATGAAGAAATGTACATTGTCTATTAAGAATGAAACAAACCCTATTAAAAAACTATATCTGGAAATAAAATTACCAAAGATAACCCGTGCACAAAAATAAAATTTGCAATGAAACAAACTAAAAAGATAAACATATTATTTTTAGAAGATTTAGATGGTCATAAAATTTGAAATGAAACAAACTAAAAAGACAAAGAGGTTACTTTTATAAGAATTACATGGTCTTCTACCTCCTTGAACATGGTCTAATATAGAACCTAGAAGTCCAAAAATGAAGTGGAACCCCATTTACTAGAGGTTTACCCAAATACTATATATTCACCAAATCAGACAACATAAACACTAAAAACTAAATACCAAGAAAAGACAATGACTTGAGTATGGCTATAATCAAGAGAAACTTCAACATAGAATTTTCTGAAAACCACACCAAGACAAGGCAGAAACCTTCCCTTCCATACTCGAAAAAAGGTTCATTTCTCTGCTAGTAGAAAAGATGCATAGCATTACCTGAATCTGTGAGCCAACTTCATGCATCAATAACCACAAAGGACTAAAGCGTTGACTTCACTCTATTTTAGATTTTGTTTATTTCAAAACTACTAACCAATAAAATCAATAAGATGGAATGAGCTTCTTCTATCATTCATTCCTACATAAAGCTTTGAACCATCATTGATCTCAGGAATGTATTTGACAGTCCAATATTTGATGCACTGTTTTATTCGAGAGAAGCGAGCTCTGCTCTTCCTCTTTCTTGTTATTCTAGATAAAGCAGCCTTCAATAGGATGAATAATCTGCTTTATCATCCAACATAAATTGTTTTTAGGTATTGACTGGCCAGCTTTCCTTCCTTCACATTATAATTCTGCGAAGGGAAATCTTCTCCCTTGAAGTATCTGTCTAGCATATCCTTCGCTCCAACTGCATACCTTATTTGAAGTAGAGATTTTATGAACAATTAGTCACAAAACTCAAGAATATCTCTGTATTTTTTATGATTCCTATTTTCTGCTTCCAAAGATGACAAAAATGATAAATTAATGACAGAATTAAAGCTTTGTGCAATGGACCATGATGCAATACAATTGACTTTTTGAATTATTTATGAGGTATGTTTGTCAATCAAATCAATTGCTAGAAACAAAGGGGCAAAATTGGATGGAATCAGACACCTGACCATCTATTGTAGTCCCAGAGATATGGGGAGTCATAGCATGGTTTGGCATGGAGTGCCACGGATGATCTTTTGGAGCAGGTTGAGCAAACCAAACATCTCCACTATAACCTGGATTACAGAAAGTCCCAAGAGTTAGCAATCTACTTGTTTCCATCAATGCAATTGACAGTTAGCAATGTGCCTGTTTCCATCACTGCGATTGGAAAGCTAACTTGTTATAACAAACATGAACATAGTTTAGAAATTTAAAACACAGAAAAATGAATCGTTGTCTTTTAATTGCCTCCAAGAATGACAAAAGGACTACCAAAGCAGAAAAATACAGTTACATTGTTTTATTAGCAATGTTTCATCATTCTCTCTCTGAATCTGAGAGAAATGTTTGAGGATGGGACTTGTATGTCCATTATTGTCACTGGGAAGTAAGAATTACATGGTGTTCTACCTCCTTGCACATGGTCTAATATATAACCTAGAATTCCACAAATGAAGTGGAACCCCATTTACTAGAGATTTACCCAAATACTATATATTCACCAAATTAGGCAACATAAACACTAAAAATTAAATACCAAGAAAAGACAATGACTTGAGTATGGCTATAATCAAGAGAAACTTCAACATAGAATTATCTAAAAGCCACACCAAGGCAAGGAAGAAACCCGCTCTTCCATACACGAACAAAGGTTCATTTCTCTGCTAGTAGAAAATATGCATAGCATTACCTGAATATATGAGCCAACTTCATGCATGAATAGCCACAAAGGACTAAAGCGTTGATTTCACTCTATTTTAGATTTTCTTTATTTCAAAACCACTAACCTATAAAATCAATCATATGGAATGAGCTTCATGCTAATCTTCTATCATTCATTCCTGTATAATGCTTTGAAGCATCTTTGGTTTCAAGAATTTATTTGACAATTCAATATTTGATGGACTGTTTTATTCAAGGGAAGTGAGCTCCACTCTGGCTCTTGCTTGTTATTCCAGATAAAGCAACCTTCAACAGGATGAATCATCTGCTTTAGCATCCAACATGAATTGTTTATAAGTATTGACTAGACAACTTTCCTTCCTTCACAATATAATTTTGTGAAGGGAAATATTCTCCATTGAAGTGTTTGTCTAACATATCCTTCGTTCCAGCTGCATACCTTATCTAAAGTAGAGATTTTATGAACAATTAATCAGAAAACTGTTAAGAATATCTCTGTATTTTTTATGATTCCTATTTTTTTCTTCCAAAGATGAAAAAATGATAAATTAATGACAACATTAAAGCTTTGTGCAATGGACCATGATGCAATGTAATTGACTTTTTAAATTATTTGTGAGGTACGTTTGTCAATCAAAGCAATTGCTAGAAACAAAGGGGTGAAATTGGATGAAATTAGACACCTGGCCATCTATTGTAGTCCCGGAGATATGGGGAATCATAACATGGTTTGGCATGGAGTGCCATGGATGATCTTTTGGAGCAGGTTGAGCAAACCAAACATCTCCATTGTAACTTGCATTGCAGAAAGTCCCAAGAGTTAGCAATGTACCCGTTTCCATCACTGTAATTGGCAGTTAGCAATGTGCCTGTTTCCATCACTTCAATTGGCAAGCTAACTTTTTCTAACAAACGGGAACATAGTTTAGAAATTTAAAACATAGAAAAATGATTTGTTGTCTTTTAATTACCTCCAAGAATGAAAAAAGGACTGCTAAAGCACAAACATGCTCTTTCTGAATCTGAGAGAAATGTTTGTTGATGTTAATTGTATGTCCATTATTGACACTGGGAAGGAAGCAATATGAAGAGGAGTTGAATAAATATAACAAACCTCCACTGTGTCCACTTGTAGAAGCATCAACAACTTCTCAAGCATCCATGGTGGCCCCTCGAGCATTATTCACAATCAATACACCCTTCTTTAGCTTGCTTATTTTCTCCTTGTTAAACATTCCCCTACTGTAACCAAAAGGAAAGGGCAAGAGAAACAATAATTAGGTTTCTGTTCACAAGTTGTATAAAATATATAGGTTCTATTGATCTCTGACTGAATAATGGGAGAGATTATTTATGAATTAAAATAAAAAATAAGAATTTATGTGACAAAAGTACTAAACAACATTATAGAATATAGAATCAACAAAATACCAAGGGATTTTGGCTCATAGAATACTTATAATAAAAGTATAAAAAGTGCCTAATGAAAGTATTACTCAATTATCACATTATGGTAATAAAATATTCCTAACAGATAACTCAAAATGCTCACTATATATTCACCAAATCAGACAACATAAACACTAAAAATTAAATACCAAGAAAAAACAATGACTTGAGTATGGTTATAATCAAGAGAAACTTCAACATATAATTATCTGAAGACCACACCAAGACAAGGTAGAAACCTGCCCTTCCATACACAAATAAAGGTTCATTTCTCTGCTAGTAGAAGAGATGCATATCATTACCTGAATCTGTGTGCCAACTTCATGCATCAATAGCCACAAAGGACTAAAGCGTTCACTTCACTTTATATGGACATGTCTTCCGTATATGCACAGTTTTCGTATCGAATTTGCGTATTTGTAATGAAAATACATGAACGACATGCATATACGGAAGATATGCACATACAGGAAAGTTAGGGATATACGGAGGACATGCGCATATCTTCCGTATATGCCCAATTTTCATATATGCGCACATCTTCCATATATGCACAATTTTCGTATATGCGCAATTTCTGTATATTGAATTTGCGCATATACGATGCAGATACATAAACGAAGATATGTATAAATTCCATATACAAAAATTGTGCATATACGGAAACTGTGCATATACGGAAGATGTGCGCATATACGAAAACTTGGCATATATAGAAGATATGCGCATGTCTTCCGTATATCCCTAATTTTCCTGTATGTGCATATCTTCCGTATATGCATGTCGTTCGTGTATCTGCATCGTATACACGCAAATTCAATATACAGAAATTTCGCATATACGGAAACTGTGCATATACGGAAGACATGTGCATATCTTCCGTATATGCACAGTTTCCGTATATGCGCAATTTCTGTATATTGAATTTGTGCGTATACGACGCAGATACATGAACGACGTGCATATACGGAAGATATGCACATACAGGAAAGTTAGGGATATACGGAAGACATGCGCATATCTTCCGTATATGCCCAATTTCCGTATATGCGCACATCTTTCGTATATGCACAGTTTCCATATATGCGCAATTTTTGTATATGGAATTTGTGCATCTACGATGCAGATACATGAACGACATGCATGTACAGAAGATGTGCGCATATACGGAAATTGGGCATATACGGAAGATATGCGCATGTCTTCCGTATATCCCTAATTTTCCTGTACGTGCATATCATTCGTATATGCACGTTGTTCATGTATCTGCATTGTAGATGCGCAAATTCCATATACAGAAATTGTGCATATACGAAATATATGCACATATACAGAAACTGGACATATACGGAAGATATGCGCATGTCTTCCGTATATCCCTAACTTTCCTGTATGTGCATATCTTTCGTATATGCACGTCGTTCATGTATCTGCATCGCAGATGCGTAAATTCCATATACAGAAATTGCGCATATATGGAAACTGTGCATATACGGAAGATATGCGCATATACGGAAATTGGGCATATACGGAAGATATGCACATATCTTCCGTATATCCCTAACTTTCCTGTATGTGCATATATTCCGTATATGCATGTTCTTCATGTATCTGCATCGTATACGTGCAAATTCCATATACATAAATTTCGCATATACGGAAACTATGCATATACGGAAGACATGTGCATATCTTCTGAATATGCACAATTTCCGTATATGTGCAATTTCTGTATATTGAATTTGCGAGTATACGAGGCAGATACATGAACGACGTGCATATACAGAAGATATGCACATACAGGAAAGTTAGGGATATACGGAAGACATGCGCATATCTTCCGTATATGCCCAGTTTCCGTATATGCACACATCTTCTGTATATGCACAGTTTCCGTATATGCGCAATTTTTGTATATGGAATTTGCATATCTACGATGAAGATACATGAACGACGTGCATATATGGAAGATATGCACATACAGGAAAGTTAAGGATATACGGAAGACATGCGCATATCTTCTGTATATGCACAATTTCCGTATATGCGTACATCTTCCGTATATGCACAGTTTCCGTATATGTGCAATTTCTGTATATGGAATTTGCACATCTACGATGTAGATACATGAATGACGTGCATATACGGAAGATGTGCACATACATGAAATTTAGGGTATACGGAAGACATGCACATATCTTCCGTATATGCTGAGTTTCCGTATATGCGAACATCTTCCGTATATGCACAGTTTCCGTATATGCACAATTTCTGTATATGGAATTTTCACATATACGATGCAGATACATAAGCGATGTGCATATACGGAAGATATGCACATACAGGAAAGTTAGGGATATACGGAAGATATGCACATATATGGAAATTGGGCATATACGGAAGATATGGAAATTGGGCATATACAGAAGATATGCGCATATCTTCCGTATATCTCTAACTTTCCTATATGTGCATATCTTCCGTATATGCACAGTTTCCGTATATGCGCAATTTTTGTACATGGAATTTGCGCATCTACAATGCAGATACATGAACGATGTGCATATACAGAAGATATGCAGATACAGGAAAGTTAGGGATATACGGAAGACATGCGCATATCTTCCGTATATGCGCAATTTTTGTATATTGAATTTGCACATATACGATGCAGAGACATAAACGAAAATATGTACAAATTTCATATACAGAAATTGCGCAGATACGGAAACTGTGCATATACGGAAGTTGTGCGCATATACCGAAACTGGGCATATACAGAAGATATGCGCATGTCTTCCATATATCCCTAACTTTCCTGTATGTGCATATCTTCCGTATATGCACGTCGTTCATGTCTTTGCATTGTATACCCGCAAATTCAATATACAGAAATTGCGCATATACGGAAAATATGCATATACGGAAGATATGCACATGCCTTCCGTATATGCACAGTTTCCGTATATGCGCAACGTCTGTATATGGAATTTGCGCATTTGCGATGCAGATACATGAACGATGTACATATATGATATGTACATATAGGAAAGTTAGGGATATACGGAAGACATGCGCATATCTTCCGTATATGCCCAGTTTTTGTATATGCGCACATCTTCCGTATATGCACAGTTTCCGTATATGCACAATTTCTGTATATTGAATTTGTGCATATACGATGCAGATACATAAACGAAGATATGTACAAATTCCATATACATAAATTGCGCATATACGGAAACTGTGCATATACGGAAGATGTGCGCATATACGGAAACTGGGCATATACGGAAGATATGCGCATGTCTTCCGTATATCCCTAACTTTCCTGTATGTTCATATCTTCCGTATATGCACGTCGTTCATGTATCTGCATCGTATACGCGCAAATTCAATATACAGAAACTGTGCATATACGGAAGACATGTGCATGTGCATATCTTCCGTATATGCGCAATTTCTGTATATTGAATTTGTGCGTATACGATGCAGATACATGAACGACGTGCATATACGGAAGATATGCACATGCAGGAAAGTTAGGGATATACGGAAGACATGCACATATCTTCCGTATATGCCTAGTTTCCGTATATGCGCACATCTTTCGTATATGCACAGTTTCCGTATATGCGCAATTTCTGTATATGGAATTTGTGCATCTATGATACAGATACATGAACGGTGTGCATATATGGAAGATATGCATATACAGGAAAGTTAGGGATATACGGAAGACATGTGCATATCTTCCGTATATGCGGAATTTCCGTATATGAGTACATCTTCTGTATATGCACAGTTTCCGTATATGCGCAATTTCTGTATATGGAATTTGCGCATCTGCGATGCAGATACATGAACGACGTGCATATACGGAAGATATGCACATACAGGAAAGTTAGGGATATACGGAAGACATGCGTATATCTTCCGTATATGCGCACATCTTCCGTATATGCGCAATTTCTGTATATGGAATTTGCGCATATACGATGCAGATACATAAACGACGTGCATATACGGAAGATATGCACATAAGGAAAGTTAGGGATATATGGAAGATATGCGCATATCTTCCGTATATGCCCAATTTCCATATATGCGCATATCTTCCGTATATGCACAGTTTCCGTATATGTGCAATTTCTGTATATAGAATTTGCACATCTACGATGCAGATACATGAACGACATCCGTATACGGAAGATATGCACATACAGGAAAGTTAGGGATATACGGAAGACATGCGCATATCTTTCGTATATGCCCAGTTTCCGTATATGCGCATATCTTCCGTATATGCTCAGTTTCCGTATATGTGCATTTCTTCCGTATATGTGCAATTTCTGTATATGGAATTTGCGCATCTGCGATGCAGATACATAAACGAAGATAAGTACAAATTTCATATACGGAAATTGTGCATATACGGAAGATATGCGCATATCTTCCGTATATCCCTAACTTTCCTTAATGTGCACGTCGTTTATGTATTTGCATCGTAGATGCGCAAATTCCATATGCAGAAAGTGCGCATATACAGAAATTGTGCATATATCGAAGATATGTGCATATCTTCCATATATGCACAATTTCCATATATGCACACTTTTTGTATATGGAATTTGCGCATATCTTCGTTCATGTATCTACATCATATATGCGCAAATTCCATATACAGAAACTGCGCATATACAGAAATTTTGTGTATACAGAAGATATGCGCATATACGGAAGATATGGGCATATCCATATATCCCCTCTTCTTGTACTTCACTTTTCTTGAGTGGATAGTCTTTAAACAGGTGTCCATGTTCATGACACCTCTTACGGCTAAATTGTACATGCTCATAAACCAGAGGTTGAACTAAAAACTTCATCTTGATGCTTGTGTTAGGATATTCCGACACGTAGGAATAGTTAAGTATAACTTGGTCTAGTATAGAGTTAGGTAAAGTGTGTTTCTTTACTATGTACATTTGTAACTTACAATCCGACGGTCACGATATGTAGTGATCCGACGGTTCATTCTCTCCTCGGTATTACCGACACTTGATCCGTGGTTTGACACACGATTGGTCCATGAATTCTATTTAAAGCGCATGGAGGGTTATTTGTAGGTTAACCGTGCATGAGAGAAGCTTATGTA